>OZ038477.1:81020193-81052693 GCA_964036315.1 Acanthosepion esculentum
ATATATAGAAAAATTATATTGTATAATGAATATCTGATTTATAAAAGGTATTGACTCTATGTGTGTTGTGGAGTTATTTCCACAATAGAACTTGTAGTCGGACTAAATGCGTCCTAAATAGGTTAAACGTACAGAAACGTTAGGAACTTGTAATAAAGTGTTACGCAGAGTAATCGAGTTGTGGTCGCTGAACACTACTCCTTTTCTCGACTACTCCTGACTCCTACTTATAATAGGTGGGAGAGTCTATTACCTAGACAAGATG
This sequence comes from Acanthosepion esculentum, assembly GCA_964036315.1. Taxonomy (NCBI): domain Eukaryota; kingdom Metazoa; phylum Mollusca; class Cephalopoda; order Sepiida; family Sepiidae; genus Acanthosepion; species Acanthosepion esculentum. The sequence goes on from OZ038477.1 coordinate 81,020,459, forward strand.
TATTTCACTATAACACCCACCTCCTAAAATTTTACTCCGTAGGAGTAAAAGTTTTAATTTTTTATTTTATTTTATTTATTTTTACAGAAAAAGAATAAAAAACAAAAAAAATTCATTTCTTTAGCAACATCGTAGCGTATCTCCTACGTTTTGTATCCATTTTTAAATGGTCAGTTGCCTTTCTTTTTCTTTTGGATCGGCGTACCTCAGGTAACATCGTTGCTGGCGTTGGAAGATCAAACGTATAAAAAATCACCTCCATAGGTGTTTCTTCAACTGGAGCGCTGTCAACCACGTCTGAAGAGCGTCGTCTGATCTGGTTAATGTGTCTGCACGTGAATTTTTAACCTTTCACGAAGTACATCATGTTGCCAATCCGCTTTTCTATTTTTCCAATCTCCCAGAATGATTTATTCTGTTTATATACCTTAAAGTATACTTTTTCACCAGGATTGTATTTCTTTACTTGAATAAATTTTTCTGTACCTGGCTTTGTCTTTTTCGGTAATAATTTGTCGAAGACAGATCTTACCTGACGTGCAAACATCACCTCGGCTGGCGATTGTGAGGCGGGTGTTGCGTTATTTGGGGTAAGTCTGTATACCTGTAGAAACTTCTGTAGGGCTTCATCTGCAGGTATTTCCCTAGATTTCTTTAATGCTCTTTTAAGTGTGTCGACAAATTTTTCAGCTAACCGTTTTGTTTTTGGGTGATATGGAGCTGTGGTAATATGTTCGACATTGTATTCCTTGCAGAAATCTTTAAATTGTTTCGACGTAAATTGACTTCCGTTGTCCGTCACATTTGTGTCTACAACACCAAACCTTGCGAACAATTCCAGCAGGAAGTTTTTCGTACTTTGGTCGTCGGATTTTTTATTATTTGTATCTCAGGCCATTTTGAGAAACTATCCACTACTATGATGTAATGGCATCCATTCAGTGGACCTGCAAAATCCACATGCAACCTAGACCATGGTAGGTCTGTTTTTGGCCAGGGATTAAATTTTACTGGTAGTGCCTTTGCAGCCAAAGCACAACCTTTACATTTTGCTACTGCATTCTCAATGTCCCTGTCCATATTCGGCCAATAAACAAAACTTCGCATTAGGCTCTTCATCCTAGTGCTGCCTGGATGACCAGTATGAAAATCCTTTAATATCTGTTTCTGGAGTGTGTATGGAATCACCACACGTTCTCTATATAACAATACTGAATCGCAAAGCGAAAACAAATTTGTTGTCCCTCTTGGCTATTTTTTCTTTTACTTTCAAGATATACTCGTCCCTGGTGGCTTCTTTTATTTTTTCTAAAGTTACTGGAAGTTCCTGAACTGCATTACACACAGTAAATTTCAGCTCTTCTTCTGACTGCAGTGAGGCAATTACCGTGTCTTCTAACGGTTCACTCCTTTTAGGAATTAACGTGGACAGCCCATCAGCATAGCCAAATTTATTGGATGGTATATACTCCATGCTGAAGTTATAATTTAGCAATATTGTAGCCCATCTTTGTAGTCGGTTTGCTGTATGCTTCGGCAAACCCTTTTCGATCCAAAAATCGAAATTAGAGGCTTATGATCAGTTTGTAGCTTAAAATGTCGACCGTGGAGAAAACGGTGAAATTTCGCTACTGCAAATATTATTCCTAACGCCTCTTTCTCTATCTGAGAGTAATTCTTCTCAGTCGGAAGTAGTGCTCTAGAAGCATGAGCAATTGGTTTTACTTGACCATCTGCCATTTTGTGTAAAATGCATGCTCCTACTCCATATGCACTTGCATCGCAAGCTACTATGATTTCTAAAACCGGATTGTAATGGGTTAAAAATAATTCCGAGGTTAACACTTCCTTAATCTTTTCAAATGCTTTCTGGCATTCATTAGTCCATTTCCAGGGTTTTCCTTTCTTTAGTAATTCATTTAATGGTTCCCGCAGATCATACATTTTAGGGATGTATATTTGGTAATAATTGGCTAATCCCAAAAAACTTTGTAATGTGGTAATATCGTTTGGATCCGGCATGTCTTTTATAGCCGCTGCTCGCTCTGGGTCTGGCCTTCTACCATTCTTATCGATGATCTGCCCCAGATATTTTACTTTTTCCATGAAAAACTCGCATTTACTTTCCTTCAGTTTAAATCCCAAATCCTGTATTCTGGAAACTACTAAATTTACATGTTTCACGTGTTTTGCAATACTTGTACTTCTCATGAGGTTGTCGTCCAGATACGCTACTGTGAAATCCAAACCACCCAACATCGAATCCATTACTTGCTGGAAAATGGCGGGTGCGACCTTAATCCCAAAAGGTAGTCTGTTAAATTTATACAGACCCCGATGTGTGTTAATACACAAAAGATTAGACGTTTCTTCTTCTACCGGTATTTGCAGATATGCATTGCTGAGGTCTATTTTCGAAAATATTGTGCCTCCATTAAGCTTTGCAAATATTTCTTCCGCTGTTGGTAGAGGATAGTTATAGTCTTTGAGTGCCGCGTTTAACCCCGTCGAAAAATCTGCACAAACACGAATGTCTTTAGACTTTTTCTTCACGTATACCGTCGGAGCTGCCCAATTATGGCGATGGGGGGGGGGGTAGAGTTCTCGTTGTTAATTGTTGCTTGTATCTGAAGGTAGATAAATAGTAGCAGTCCTTCGGGACAGCCGCTAGTTTGGCCTAAAAGTTCAACAAGCGATCAAATTGAGGTCACCATAACATAAACAAAATAACATACGAAAGAGAAGGGTATATCAAAAACACTTTGTATTTAAATGCAACATCAATGAATAGTACAATGTTTCTTGATTTACACGCACAAAGTCCGTTACAAAATGTTCATTCATAGAAGAGAAATCCGATTATTAAAAGAATATAAGTGTCTTTTGTTAATACTTAAGTTCATGACGTGCTGGTCACAGGAGATGAAAGGTGCGGTCAATGGGTTGGTAGGAGTCCTTTGATATCTCCGTTGGTGAAGGGAGGCTGAAGGCATCGGGTTTGATGGGTGAGAAAAGCGTAGCGACATTCACTGACGGTACTTCAAAGCTTTCTGTCTTAGAAGTGAATTTATCGCTCTATTTATGTGTGCCCTTCGGATCAGAGTCAGTCTGCTGAAACAAACTGTTGGGTATGGCGCGGAGCTGTTTAATTGGTGGAAAATTGCTTATCATTCTTTTTATTTCTTTTTAGTTTTCCACCGGAAATTCTGCGTGGAGCCGGGTGCGCAGAGACCAGTATTGGTCATTTGCTGTCTAAACCTCTGAGGGTTAATATCCGGTCCTTCGCTTGCTCCGTGCCACCACATAACTTTCGCCCCAGTAAACGGAGTTGTTGTTGTTTTTTTTTTGTTGTTTTTTTTAGTAATAAAAATATGTGTTTTCTTTCTTCCATTTAACCGTTCTACCGGACTTCGTTCTAGTTTCTGGTTTGTTATCATTAGTTTCTTCGGAACAAGATAGGGAGTTATCCAAATCCGGTCTTGATCCAATGGAATCTTTTGATTTTATATTTTCAGAAATATATGCAGGTTTTAGTCTATCTATTGAAACATTACTATGTACGTCATCCGATCTTTTAATAGTAAAATATTTTTCATGACGACTTAATACTTGGAATGGACCTGTGTATGGAGCTTCCAATGGCTTTCTTACTCTGTCTGTTCTTAGCCAGATACTTTTACATGTTTGTAAATCTTTTGGAATGTAAGAATTAGGTATTGTATGCAGGTGTCCCCTGGATAATTTGTCCATGTCAAATTTTTGCATCTCGTCGGCTAGAATTTTAACGTGCGAGTTTGTCATTTCACTATTCTCGTTCTTGATAGAGTCAATTAACAATCGGGGGACTTGTGCATGACTCCCTGTTACTGCAGTAAATGAAGAATAGTTTGATTCGTTAGGTGTTATCCTCATTCCCAAAAGGACGATAGGAAGAGCTGACAACCACGATTCTTTCCTGGCTATAATAGCCGTTTTTAAAGTTCTGTGTGCTCGCTCAACTAATCCATTCGTTTGCGGATGGTACGCCGTTGTTCGTAATCTGTGGAAGCCTATTATTTTTGATAGTTCTGAGAATAATTCGGATTCAAATTGGCTTCCTCTGTCCGTAACGACATGAAGAGGAACCCCGAATCGGGAGATCCACAGATTGACAAAAGCCGTTGATATTGATTTTGCCGTAATTTCTGTTATTGGGCATGCTTCTATCCATCTCGTATTTCTATCAATGCATGTTAATAAATATCGATATGGTGAAAAATAAGGGTCAGTTTGGTTCTTTACTGGTAGTAAGGGACCGACAATATCTACATGCACCGTTTCAAAACGACTGGAAGGTAATTCAAATGGATTTACTTTGCTCTTTGTGTGTTTTATTATTTTTGCTTGTTGGCAGTGTTGGCATTCTGTGCACCAGGTTTTTATTGACTTGTCCATCTTCGGCCAATAGTATCTGGATTTTATTATTTTTCTTGAAGATGTTATTCCTGGATGTGATAGATTATGCAGACTGTCAAATACCGATTTTCTGAGCTTTTCAGTCACAAAAGGTCGTGGAAAAGGTAATGTCGTGTCACATAATATGGTTTCATTTTGATTTATTGTGTATGGTTTCAGTTGATCTTTGAATGCCTGAATTTCATTGTCAGTAGCTTGATGCTTCATTATTTCTTGTAAGTCACATATATCAATAGTGATCGCGTTGACAGGTCGTGATAAACAATCAGCTACTATATTTTGTGAACCTCTTATATGTGAAATGTCATTTACATATTCGCTGATAAAACAGAGGTGACGCTGTTGTCTATCTGATTTTAAGGAAGACTGGCTTTTAAAAGCACTGCAAAGTGGTTTGTGATCCGTCAGTAACATTACATTTCTGCCTTCTATTAAATGTTTAAAATGGAGTACTGCTAGATAGGCAGCTAGTAGTTCTCTGTCAAAAGTAGAATATTTTTGTTGGGTTTGGGATAATTTCTTTGAAAAGAAACCTATGGGGATGGGTTGATTATCAATCATTTGATGAAGTGCTGCACCCACCGCATAATTCGAACTGTCTGTTACAAGTTGATAGTTGTTAGCTTTCGAGCTGGGGAAAGCCAAAACAGTTACATTTGATAAAGACTTTTTCATATTTTCGAAAGATTCAATTTCTTCCTTTGTTAGGGTTAATGACTTGGAATTTTGGTTTAAACGTATTTTTTCCGTGAGAGGTAGTATGATATCGCTGAAATTTGGCACAAGTTTTCTGTAAAAATTTGCCATTCCGATGAATCGGCGTAGTGATTTGGAATCGTTTGGTTGAGGAAATTCACTTAATTCATTCAACTTTTTAGCACTGGGTTTGAGACCACTAGCAGAAATATGAAATCCTAAAAAGTCTAATTCATTAGCACTAAATATGCATTTGGAGAGACAAATTTTAAAATCGTACTCACTCAGTTTTTGTAGTACTAGGTCGATATGCTTGGAATGAGTTTCTTCATCTTCTGAGAATATAAGGATATCGTCGATATATACAAAGGTATAATCAGTATCACGAAAGATATTGTCCATCATTCTCTGAAAAGTACATGATGCGTTCCGTAGTCCGAAAGGCATATAGTTATATTCAAATAACCCAAAAGGGGTAGAGATGGCTGTCTTGCAAACATCCTCCGGATGTACAGGTATCTGATGATAAGCAGACGACAGGTCTATCTTTGAAAAGAACTTCTTATTATGAAGCTTCGAAGACAAGGAATTTATATTTGGGACTTGATATCGATCGGCTTTTGTTATGGTATTTAAATGTCTGTAATCGCCAACAGGTCTATATGTGCCGTCTGACTACGGTACCATATGTAAGGCTGAACTCCATTCAGAGTTTGAAGGGGAAATTATTCCTGCCTTTAGGAGTTTTTTGAATTCCTCTTTTGCAATTTCACATCTCTGAGCTGATAATTGTCTGGCTCTGGAGAAAGTAGGAGGGTTGCTACCAGTTTCTATTCTATGGAATATCTTTGGTTTTGTTGCATTCGTGTCGCGATGAGGAGAAATTAAGTTTGGGTATTTCTCCAGAATTGCTCGTACCATTTTGTTAGCATCTTTATTCGGTACTAAATCTATATTCATGATAATAGACGATGGATGTGCATCGGATTGTCTATTAGTCATTTTATCAATCAGCTTATTGTTTGTGCAGTCCACCATTAGCCCGAAATGGTTTAGGAAATCGTATCCTAGGAGTGGCTGAGCAGTTTCGGCTATTATAAATGTCCAGGTAAATTCTCGTCTGAGGTTCCGTAGTGTTAGATTCAGTACTGCTTGTCCTGAGCATTCAATCTTTTGACCGTTGGCAGACACTAAAGAGATATTGGTTGGGTATGTTACAGCTCCGCTTAAATATCTCTTCGGAAGTATAGATACGGCAGCTCCTGTATCCACAATAAAATTTAAACTTTGAGCTCCTAACCGTGCGGCTACAATGAGAAGCGGCGAGGAAATGGAAGCTAACACCTCTCGCCTAGTTAGTTTTCCGAAATCTCACGAGGAACTGGTGAATTTGGGCGAGAGTTGGGTTGCATTTGAACATTCCGTTTATTTGGCCATCTGCACCACGGCTTACAAAATTTTGCACGTTCCGCAAAGTATAAATGCGCTCGGCAAATTAGAGGTTTTTGGTCCTTGTTAAAAGGGCGAACACTGGTAGGGAATTTATTTTCACTGTGGGAACAGCCATGTATCCTTTTAGTTTCATTTTTATTTTGCTGTTCATCCCTTTGCTTCCCCGAAATCTGTCGAATATGTGCGGTGTCTTGTTTGTTAAAATATAATAGTAAGTCATCCGCCATTCTTCCAAGGCGATCTGTGTCTAAATCGACTTGTGCCGCTACCACTGGTTTAATGGAGTGAGGTAGGGCTTGAATAAATTTGTGACGTACGATATCGTCCCCTACGCCAATTCGGCTTGCTAATGACATAAGTTCATTCAGGTATACTGAGGGACGACCTGTTACAGTCGATGACGACATTAATTTGTCCAGCATCTCTGGTTTTGTTTTCTCGTAAGCGCCCGTCACTGCTTCTCTTAGTGCGTCGTAATCTTTTGATTGCAGTATAGTTGGCTGTATATTTCCTACTACGTCCACAGGGAGAGCTGCCAAAGTGTTAAAAAATTTTTGACTGGTCTGTCTTATATTTGCAATATTAAATTGCGCCTCCATTATCGCAAACCAAGCTATTACGTTTGATTCAATGAAGTTTGGTGGTTTTATCGCAACAGCTTGGATTGGTTGGTTTTGATTAATTGTAGTTTCTTCAGCGTCATCTGCCATGTTTTTGGTTTGTGTTGAATAAAAATTCTAATTTTGTGACAGTTCAATTTTTTTTTTTTTTTGTGCGTGCGTGTATATATATGTGTTAAAATCACGTCTTGGTCACCACTTATGGGGGGGTTGAGTTCTCGTTGTTAATTGTTGCTTGTATCTGAAGGTAGATAAATAGTAGCAGTCCTTCGGGACAGCCGCTAGTTTGGCCTAAAAGTTCAACAAGCGATCAAATTGAGGTCACCATAACATAAACAAAATAACATACGAAAGAGAAGGGTATATCAAAAACACTTTGTATTTAAATGCAACATCAATGAATAGTACAATGTTTCTTGATTTACACGCACAAAGTCCGTTACAAAATGTTCATTCATAGAAGAGAAATCCGATTATTAAAAGAATATAAGTGTCTTTTGTTAATACTTAAGTTCATGACGTGCTGGTCACAGGAGATGAAAGGTGCGGTCAATGGGTTGGTAGGAGTCCTTTGATATCTCCGTTGGTGAAGGGAGGCTGAAGGCATCGGGTTTGATGGGTGAGAAAAGCGTAGCGACATTCACTGACGGTACTTCAAAGCTTTCTGTCTTAGAAGTGAATTTATCGCTCTATTTATGTGTGCCCTTCGGATCAGAGTCAGTCTGCTGAAACAAACTGTTGGGTATGGCGCGGAGCTGTTTAATTGGTGGAAAATTGCTTATCATTCTTTTTATTTCTTTTTAGTTTTCCACCGGAAATTCTGCGTGGAGCCGGGTGCGCAGAGACCAGTATTGGTCATTTGCTGTCTAAACCTCTGAGGGTTAATATCCGGTCCTTCGCTTGCTCCGTGCCACCACACAATCACTATAGTCAACTTTTTTGAGTACACCGAATTTTTCTAATCTGTCTAATTCTTTATCAATCTGTTCTATTGAGGCAAACGGAACACTCCTTTTCTTTTTGAATACCGCCTGAGCGTTTTCTTTTAAAAATAATTTTACCTCCATCTTGGTACACGTTCCCAAGCCTGGAGAAAAAGCAGTAGGAAATGTTTCCTTAAGTTTCTCTATTAATTTTTCGGCTTCGGAGTTAAAACTTTCTACCTTGTAACAGAAAGAATTTAGCGGTAGATCCCATAATTGAAATTCTGTTATCCAATTAGTACCAAGTAAGTTCGTGGTATTTTCTGTGACAAATAGTTTAACTTTTCGCGTTTTTTTATTTAACGTGACGTTTGTAACCAGTTCTCCAATAAATTGTATTTTTTCTCCCGTCACTGACTTCGCGATTTTCTTTGTCTTCATTAAAAGTTGGTTTCCCCAACTTCTTCCACGTATGCAAATTTATGATAGAGAGATCCGAACCAGTGTCAAGTTGCATTTTTATTTTTTTATTATTTATTTCGACGGTAACAAATTTTCTAGTTATTCCATCGTTTACCTCGTTGGACTTTCATTTCCTTATTTTATTGCCTTTATTTTTTGAACGACAATGTGTACGTCTGTGCCCAACTCTTCCACAGTTGAAACATTTTTTATTCCTAAAATTGCAATATCTGTACCAGTGTAGTTCACCGCAAGCAAAACATGGCTTCGGGCGCTTTTGTTTGTTTTTTCCTGGTATTTTACTCTTTTCTTGATAATCTGCAATTTTACAATTCTTTTTGTTAGACTGACTTTCTTTTTTGTAGCGAATTTTCCTTACATGCGAAACGCCAGACTGTTCTATGTTTTTGCGTCTTTTTTTACGCTAACATATCTTGTGCAGTCTTCTGCCAAATTCTGTACCGTAATACTTGGATTGCTTTCCAATTTTGCCAGTACTAATTTTCTCAATTCTGTGTCTTTTTCCGCTACCATCCCTTGAACAAACACCAAGCACTTAAAATTGTCTGCGCTTAACTCTGCTAGCTTGAATTCTTCACAATGCTTATTCACATTGGCTGCGTACGTTATATAGTCATGTTCGTCATGTTTTATCAAATTCAAACATTTCCACCTCTTGTGGAACAAAGATGTCTTTTGACTAAATAACTCACTTAATATATTTACCGCCTCGGTAAATGTCAACTCATTAGTTTTTTTCGGTAAAATGTAGTTTACCAATTTGTTATGCTCAGCAGTTCCTAATTTGCTTAAAAGAAGCCTAACCTTCTTTCCTTCAGACCACAAGTAGCAGTCCTCGTTATACACATCCGTATATTTTTTTAAATATTCTTCAAAAGTTACCTCTTCATCTGGACTGTACGTGAATATTTCAATTGAATTCCATATTGTATTCTCTGGGAAGGAATCATTTTGTAGACTTTTCTCTTTCCTGTTCTCAGTTATTTCCAGAATTTTTCTTTGAAACTCCCCATGCATTTGTTCCATTTTCTGTTGGAATTGCATCTTTCTATTGAAAATTTCCTCCTGTAACTGCTTCTGGAATGCTTTTTGTTGTTCTAATATTTTCGTTTGTTGTTCCAATTGGAACTTTAAAAATTCCTGGAATAGACTTTTGTATTCCTCCATTTTTTTTTTCAAAGTGTAAATTCGAGACTTTGTCGCCCACGTTATTTGTGGCGAACAAAATTTTTCTTCCTCGCTATGAGTGCAAATTTCGTCGTCAAAACAACTGTGGCGAACAAACTTTTTCTTCCTCAGAATGAGTGCAAAACTTCGCTGCCAAAAGTTGTATTGGCGAACGAAAAACTTTTTTTCTGCCTCTGTATGAGTGCAAATCGTCGTCAAAAGTTGTCTTGGCGAACGAAATTTTTTTTTCTTCTCCCCCGTATGAGTTCGAAGTTGTGGAGTTATTTCCACAATAGAACTTGTAGTCAGACTAAATGCGTCCTAAATAGGTTAAACGTACAGAAACGTTAGGAACTTGTAATAAAGTGTTACGCAGAGTAATCGAGTTGTGGTCGCTGAACACTACTCCTTTTCTCGACTACTCCTGACTCCTACTTATAATAGGTGGGAGAGTCTATTACCTAGACAAGGTGTCTTTCACTATAACAATATGTGACTTTTTTTTGTTCATTTCATTTAATTACTTTTTGAGTCAACAATTAAATATCAACAGCAATGTAGATTTATGATGATCTTGAAAGCAATCTTGGTATTAATAATCCACAAATCATTCTATTATAAAGAATATGAAATGAGGCTGTGTACAGAAAAGAGTGAGCTGACTTGGGGCCATAAACAAAGGAAGAGTTGAATCTGCAGATACTAAGCAAACAGATTATTTGAAATTTATGGTTTAGAATGTTGTCATATGCTTATAATATATATATATATATATATATATATATATATATATATATATATATATATATATGTGTGTGTGTGTGTGTGTGTGTGTGTGTGTGTGTGTGTGTATGTGTGTGTGTATGTATGGTGGTGCATGTATGCAGCTATATATAGACTGACAAATATATATATATATATATAATATTGTTAATGCCTAACAAAACACATAGTCCAGTAAATAAATTATATATATATATATATATATGGTGGGAGTCAAAGGACTCATAACTTACAAATGAACACTTCAGGAATGATTTTCATGTCATTGATGACATCTTAAATGGCTCATAAGACCTATAATTGACATGCAAGCCATTCCATATTGAGTACAGGTCAGTGCTCTGGAAAGGATGTTTAGTTTTATGGTACCAAATGAGTCCACTGGCTGGTCTAGGCACAAAGTTACAAATGCTGCATGAAAAGGCTTGCTGGATATCATGTTGTGTTCAGATTTGTGTCTGAAAAGACCTTAACTCAAGAAGCAGACATGGCCAGATTTATTACATGAGAAGAAGCCCTCTGTGTCCCTCTTGAGAAGAGAGTTAATGTTGTTGGGATCTATATACCCAGGTTTTGTTCTTATTTGAGTGTCAGATCCCAAACACTTAACAACAACAACAATTCTTTTAAATGAGACATAAAGAAAGTTATTTTCTGAAGGAAAAGTAGAAGCAGAACCTTAGTTGAAATAACATTTATATATTCTTTTTGGAAATATACAGTGACAATAAAATGTTCAATTTTCTTTGCCATGAAGTTTGTTTTATAAAGTAATTAAGCATTCATAGTCCTGTGTGAAATGTTTGGACAGAGTTACTTTATGACAGTCAGTCTAATGTGTTTGTGAGTTTGTAGACAAAAGCTTAGTAGGAAGTGGCTGGTTAAAAGAGGTTTTTTACTGCATCATTGCTTAAGAAAATATATTCATAGTTATGAAGATCCTTTGGTATGTACAGGTTCTTTGTGTTCTTGTAGGTGTGAAAACTAAATCACTCATTTGTTGTTGAAATCTTGTAGAAAAATGTAGTTGACTGTAAGTGATTGGTTTTTTCATAAAATTTAAGGATGTTCCACAAACCATTTCAGAAGCTGTGCATTCCAAATCCTGTTTGATTACATTTCTGATTGACTAATGGTAAGTTTTCCTAACATGTTTGTCAATCATATTGCCCAAGAAAGTCAATTGTTTTAAGCGATCATGACGTTCTTTGATATCCTGCCTAGAGATGAGAACATCATCGATATATGCAAAGGCAAATGTGGAAAGCATGTAATTGAAAAATCTGAGCAACAGTTATTTTAACCTTCAGTATGATTCAGCCAAGGGAATTTTAACTAAAAACAGGCCTATTTATATTTAATGTGATTTAATATATATGTAGGAATAGATATATGAATGAATCAAATAATTACCACATACAAACTCATTTATTAAATGAAGTTTTGTAAATTAAGCAAAAAGCAAAAGTTAATCCTCTCAATACCTCATCTATTAGTCTTTGGAAACTTTGAACTGCATTAGCAATCCAAAAGGCATTCTGGTGGACTTGTAGAGTCCGAAAGGTATAGTAATCTCCATTTTTTTTATATCTTCCTCCACTACTGAAATTTGGTAGTATGCTTTAACCAAATCCAGTTTTGTGAAGACTTTGGTTTCTATAAACACATGACGAAATTGTGTATGTTTGAGATGGGTTATCTGTCTGGAACTGTTTTGCATTGAGATTCCAGAAATTCCTACAAGGTCACCAAGCCCCTGTGTCTGGTTTTGGAGCTACGTCTATTGAAGAAGACTATGGGCTTCTTGAAGGATATGCTAAAATTCTGCTGGAGCATATGCTGAAATTTGTCTTTTACTATTTTCCATTTATCAGGACATAATCTGCATGTTGATGCATGGATTGGAGTCCCCGTAGTTTTGATGTGTTTAGCAAAATGGTGAATTGTGTCCATGTGCTTTAAAGGAGTGGTAAATAGATGGTTACTTTTTTTACAACTCTTGTATTCCACTATCAATTGGTAAGGCAGAGCTAATTCCTTTTAATGTATACAGTGAAGTGATGCCTTTTGTGACTAATTTTGTGTTACTGTCAATGAGGGAATGTGTCACCATATCAACTGATAACTGAAAATGGGATAAAAAACCTGCTCCAAGAATAGGAGTTTTTACTTAGGCTCATGTGAAAATCCAAGGAAAGATCACCACAAACCCAAATAGACAGTTAATGATACTTCTCTGTAAATTTGTATTTTGGATCCATTTGAAGCTTGAAGTGTGTATGTGGACAACGTGCGTCTTTGTTTTGGGTCTGGTAGAATAACACTAATTTGTGTGGCGGTATTGACTAAAAATAAATATCCAGTATTTTTATCAAGAATATAAAATAAGCAACATCCATATTCTATTTTAGCAGCTAATGTCATTTTTACTTTTTGCCGGAATATCTGTTTCCCTGATGTACAGTTTGGCTTTTTCTTGAGTTAAAAGCACATGGTACTATGCACTTCTATGTGTGTTGTTCAAATTTGTAATGATACCAACAGGTATCATATTTGAGATATCCTCAGGACTTATACTGACTTGTTCTGCATGGAGAGTAGGCATTGTTTTTAAAGTCTACACAAGTGCAATGACTATTTTACTGTTGATTTTTGACTTTGAATTTGAATGCTTAACTATGTTATATTTTTTCTAGTTGTGACAATGTGTCTGTTACTCCATTGTGGTGAATGTAAGCATATACATTGTTCTCTTGGTTGTTGTTTTCATGTATTTTATCAGCAATTTCTGATAATCTGTCTAACTCCAATTCATTTGGGAGTGATGCTAGGATTTGTGTTGTATGTGTGTGAAGTTTGTCTGTCAACAGTTTTTTTTAATACTGTGTCAGATATAGTATTATTTCACTTAGCAGTGTCTACATTTTCCTTAGTAGTTGGAATGGCTTCATATGACCAAAAGTAAAATTATTAAACAGGTCATGCAGTCTTCTTTCGTTGGATTTGTCAGTGCAGTGTATAATGGCATTTTTCAATTTTCAAAGTCAACAACCTTAAGTTGCTACATCTGGAGAGAGTTTGTCCACAACATATGCATATCATTGGGAGAACCAGGTTTCTATGTTTGTTGGGTTATATGTTGGGAGGTTCACCATCAGTATGGCTTCTGTAGTGTGGGTTGCAGCCAGGTGGAGACATACACGTCACTTTTGTTTTCCTCAGGGTAATCCTCAGTCCAAAAACATCACAAATGACAGAGAATCGATCCATTATCCAAAAGTCTGCATCATCAGCATGCAGCAAATCTTGAATCAGGTACTCAATTCTTACCAATAAAAGTCCACAAGGCATCACAATTTATGGTGTCAGTATATATATATATATATATATATATATATATATATATATATATATATTTAAATTTAAAAAAATTAGGAGATCAGCCAATCATGCTACCATGGTTTGAACCTTTCGGTATCCTCAGGTAGTATGGGCCAAATGATTTCCTAAAGCTTTATTATTTATATATAAAAATGCACAATTTGAAGTATAATAGAAGGGGAGGAGAAAAGCAAGAGTATTGAAATTGTATTGGCAGGGGGTAAATAATGTGGGGGTCAATTGCCCTCACTAATTTATATTAGACACAATGCCACAAAATAATAACAACAAGAAGAAACAAGAAAATTCAGACAAGAGAAATTGTACAAATAAATAGATTTTTATATAACAAATATACAAAACAATAGCTATGAATGTTGTTTAAAATGATGAAATAAACTTGCCTTTTTAGATTTTGGGGTGAAGTAATGTTCTCGTTTGATAGACTGCAAGTTGTGGGGTAATTTTTGCGAATTAGGAAAAATTCAGTTCAATGTAATATTGTTTGTATTCAAAATAAACAGTTCAAAGTGTGTGTGTGTGTGTGTGTGTGTGTGTGTGTGTGTGTGTGTGTGATTTACGTTGTGTTTGACGTTAGAATGTCTGTTGCTTAAGTGTTTGGTGAAGTGAGTTTAGTTTGCATTGAATGAAGGAAATAGACTGTGGTTATATTAAAAAAAGGATTTTTAACTTTTAGTCTGGACTTCAGTTGATAGTTATTTTATGATGAGTGTTGTCACGTAGCGTGTAGACTTTTTGGCTGATTTTTCTGTCTCCTGTTTCTTAATTGTTTGTTGTTTATATAAGCAATATAAGTCATGTGATAGGCTCCAGAAAATGTTTAAAATGTATATATATATATATATATATATATATATATATATTACTTCAAATGTTTTCATAATTGAAGTAGACACCCCATTTTTATTTATTAAACAGTGTGTATTATGGCTATCTGCTTGCTATATGCATTTGAGAAATCTTAGTAAAGAAATGTATTCTCCTGTGTCCCTCTTTGTAGAGGAAATCACCATTTGATACTTTACCACTCAGACTGTATTATCCCTTTTTAAGGATAGCACATCCTCTTCACCCAGATTATTTTTCTTGAAAGCTCATATCTGCTGTTTCATATCCAAAACATAAACAAGGCAATTTCTAAAGAATTAATGGATTTATTTTCCCTTTTCATAAAATCTGTGAGACAAAACCATATCATGGGAACATATCCCAAGCCATAATAAAACCACCAACAACCTGCATGGTGCTTCGTTGACAACTGTTGTCTATGGGCTTATGGGGTTTGTACTTTCACCTGAACCCTACCATCATCTTGAAACAGTGAAAACTATGACTCATCAGGCTACATTTCACAATGCCAGTCTTTCACGGTCCAATTAGCAGCATCATGAGCACAAGTGAAGTGTTGTGTCTGGTGTCATTAACAGGGGCACCCTGGTATATCTTCTACTCTCACATCATATGAAAGCTAATGAACACTGAACCTGATTGAGTGTAGATATGGTTTGAAACAGCATTGCTTGTCTGTTATTATAGACAATTCTGACCAGACACCTCTAGTCACAGTCATTAAGGACTTAAAGTTGGCCACTGAGCTGGTCATGGTGGACAGTAATGCCATTCATCTGGTATTCCTGGTACACTGTAGATCAAAGGATTGCTAATGACTCTATAATTTTAGAAATAGAATGTTCAATCTGTTTGACACTCACTATCATGATCTGTTTGAACTCTAATAATTCATATTTTCTTGCCATGAACAGCCTAAATCCATCTGATATCAGAGCACAATTGATATAGATCTGGGCATTACCATGATGTCATGGTGTTGCCATTTACCATTACTTTTAAATATTACTAACCCATGACTTTTGACATGTCTGTACATATATATATATATGTAAATATATACATACATACATATATGTGTGTGTGTGTGTGTGTGTGTGTGTGCATAATATCGTCAGGTGGTTAGACTGCTAGTATTCTGATCATAAGACTTGGATTCAAATCTCACCATGGCTGATTTGTCAAGTATGTCAGTCAGTTATGTGCCATGTGTGATACATGCTTAGGCGATCATGTATCTTTTGATACATGACTGACGAGGCAGATTTTTTCCCACAGTAGGTTGCCATCCAAGGCTATAGAACCCAGTCCGACCTGCTATTTACCCATAGCCAAGGAGAGGAGAAGAGGATTCATACCATTCTCAAGAGTATTAGCATGTAAGTGAATGTAATGGATTTGACTGGAATTCAATTCAAATCTGAGCTGCTATCCATTACTCCAGCGTTCCTCCTCCCGTCAAGTATGTGACTTCTTGATAATATTGACCTGGAAGATGATTCCAGCATGTGGCATTATTGCCAGTTCTTCAGGGTCTAATTAGTAACATCACAAGCCCAATTGAGGTGCTGTGCCTCAAAACTATACCACAATTTGACCCAAATCTTGTGAGTGAAACGAGGTAGATAAAACTTCCTGGAAGTCATTGATGGTTGTGCTGGCACAAAGTTACAAGTTATATGATTGAGGGTTTGACTGTACTAGCCTTGTTCAACTTTTGATTACTTCAGACTATGTGCTCTCCTCCAGAAACTGTAACTAAGGTCTGCTCAGCATAGTTGCAGTATAAACCATAGGCTGGCTCTGTAGGATGTTGAAGAAACACACATTGGGCTTGAGCATGCATCTGCAACAGAGATTATCAATTACAGGCAGACTATTGTTCTCATATTTGTTGTTGTTATCACAATGTTTCAGTCATTGTTGTGCCCTCCAACCTTCAGTAGGTGCTTGTCAATATGGGTAGCCTTCAGGGATTTTTGAACTGAGCAGTATGAAATAAGAACTACCCAAGATATTCTTAGACATTGTCAGTAGAACAAGAACAATCAACCCTTTGTGGATTAAATAAAGGGTTCAGTTCAAAGTTCCCTTAAGGTTACCCAGTACTAACAAGCACCTGATGAAAGCCAGAGGGCAAAATGTTGTTATAACAAAAAGATGAAGACAATAGTCCACATGTAAATAATTCTCTATATTTTATTTATTATTACAAATATTTGTCTTTTCCTCTTAAAAATACCTACCTACTAAAAATCCATGTACAAAGCAATGAGTTTCAAGAATATTTTTTAGTTAGAGACATTCAATGTAGTGATTTAATTTCAATTTGTAAATGACAGATGACAGTTTTACTTTTTAAAATGCTTTCTGCTTGCCATTAAAATTCCTTAAAAGAATGTGCTGGTAGTAAAATATTTGAAACGTAAGATTTTAAAATGAGAAAAAAAGAGACCACATAAAAAAATAAGACAAAATAATGTTCTATAAATTAAATTTAATTAAATAATATAGAAAAGAAAAAATAAATAAAAATGGATTTCTTGCATGTTGTAAATAAAAACTATGGTAACAATTTTGGAACGATACGTAGATTAGTGGACAGTTATAAACTCAAACAGTCAATCGAGCTAAAATGAAGAATAAGAATAAGGCATATAAAAAAAACTCAATAATGAAAAGGAAAAATCACCTGTAAGTGATTTTTAAAGTAAAAAAAAAATCACTTAAATCAATTTAGTAAAAATAATAAATGTAAAAAAGATTGTTTGATTTTTTGTCAAAGTATTACCATTTCCGTTTTAGATGATTTTTTCGAAAATATTATTATAGATAATTACCGTTTCCTTTTCTTCTGTAGCTCAAATAATAAACATAAACTTTGTTGTTATTTTCGTTACCAAGACAATATGACGCCATATTTGTAAACAAATAAACATCGACACTTGAATTATTCCAAACTTAAACGGAAAAGAGAAGATAACCTCTCTAAAATAATTTCTTTCCTAGAGTTTCTTTTTTAGTACGATTCATTTTGTATAAAGAAAAGTTGCGTTGTATGCATTTCTTAAATAATATAGTCCTGAATAATATTAAAATCAAATCAGTTGAATAAGTTAACTGTAAACTGTGTAAACAAATCCGTTTCCTATTGTTTATAAATTGTTTTCGTTCATCTTCGTTATATTCCGCTAAGAATAATCACGATCGGTTGGAAGTTTAACTCAACGGAAAAATACGAGCCTACTACAGTCCCGCCTTGATTCAACTGATGAATTCGTAGCGTTTCATTTTACAGGTGGTTTTCATAGGCAATTTCCCGAACTCGAGGGATACTTTTTTTCGACGCTATTGAAGAAAATTTCTCGTTTTTAAACGGGGGATATATAAATTTATGTATATATATACACAAATCTAATTCTTTAGCTATCAACATGTCCAGTTGTACTGGTGGAACTAATGAAGTAGTGGATGCTGACGCTGCTAATAATCCTATACCGCAGCCGCATTACAGAAGTAAGTAAACAATATTTTTTAAATTATTACACTTGTGAATTTAATTTATAATTCATCTTTTTTTTTAGAAATGTCTTTAATAAAAAAACTTATATACTGATTATTAAAATGATACTGTTTAAGTGTGACTGATCAAGGTTTTTTCATACTGCAACTTATGCAGTTGGAGAAACCGGTTATATTTTTATTATTTTACTAGCGATGAATTCTTTTGGTTACGTTTTTTACTTTATTTCAATTTTTTTGTTTCTTCATATTTACCATCTTTGTTATTGGATTTATTTAGTAAGTAAAGTATTGAACTTTTTTATGCAAGTTAATTTCTTTTTTTAATTTGTTTTTTCATAGTGACTTACGATCTTAAAAAAGTGCCAACTGTTTTAGAGGTATATGAAATAAAGGATTAATTTTAGAGAGAGACAAGATTTTTTTTAATTTGAATGATTTTTTAAAAAGTTCACATTGCCCTCAAATCTCTAAATCTCTTCTATTGTCATAACGAGTGTTACGTGCTGTTCTTTTTTAATCGGTGGGTAGTCCTTGCCGTTAAAAACGACTGTAGTACGACTGCAGAATTTCTTTCTTTTTTATTATTAAGGACTTTGCGAGAACCAGCCATATATGTTAGTTTATTAATGTTTTGTTTATTTCCTAGGGTTTATTGTAATTTTAGACTTCAATTTCTTTCTTTGATGCTTTTTTTATCACTGTTCAGTTTTGAAAACGTTTTTGCCACCTCTTTTGCATCCTCGGTTTGATTGTGAAGAATTAATATTTGTGACGGACATATATTTGAAACTTCGTAAATGGCTTTGTCTTCTAAATGTCTCTTGCTGCTACCTACTTTTATTCTTGTTTTAAATGCTAATACCATTTGATGACTGACAACTTCAGCGTCATCACCACAATCAGCAATCCTTTTCCTGTTGGTTCTATGTATTTTTTTTGTGTATCCGATAATACACGCTTTTTTTTTTTAAGTTAACAGATTGTGTATTGCATCGTAAGATGACATCAATGACGAAGAAAGAAAAACAACAAAACACTTTTAGAGAGAATCGTTACTCTGCGAACATAAAACGTTACTACTACAATTTATTTTTTAAAATGTTACTTTTACTCTTGCTGCCAAGTGTCGCAGTAGTCTCGTCGCCGAGTATTTTTTTAATTTACTAAAATTTAACTTATAAAAGAAAAAGTAGTTATTAATATTTGTCAAACTTTAGAATTTTCCACTTAAAAGTTGTCTGCATTTCTTGAAATAAAAACCGTTTTCAATCTGAGGGTGTGTGGAATTAGCTGTGGTTACCCACTTTACCTTAATTCCCTAATTTTTATAGTCTCAAAAAAGCTACTTTGGTTCTGATGATAGGGAAGATTGCAGAATTAAATTAGTAGTAACGAAACAAAACAAGTAACTAATTATATTTCCCCTAAAACTGGGGTTGTAATTTATTTTAATGATTAAGATTCTATAATTAATATTTATAAATAAAAAAAAATCCATGAAACTACTATTTTCAACAAGTAAAATATTTTTTTTAACAAGATTCGTTTTTATTTTGTTTTCAACACATAATTAGTCTGAATTTGAATTTCTCACAGACCGGCATACCGGTTCTTCATTTTTAGGCTTTTAAAATAAAAAAAATAACAATCGGTACGACTACAAGTAAGTTGATCACATGCTACTACTTTCCTAAATCTTTCATTTCCCTCAAATTTAAAGCTGCTATGAATAATGTGAGCGAGCTCTCTTGTTAAATTGTCCGTTTTTTTCCATTCGTAGATTTAAAAAAGCGTTAGTTTATACTTTTGTCGTCTTTACTTTAATCCATTTATTTTTAACGTCGGTAAATTTTGATAGATGGTTAATTCGTCTTTCAAAATTCAGAGAAAATATCGAAAAAGCGGAGTGTGGGCCAATAAACCGTTCAACAATTTAAAAAAATAAAACTAAACCACACATAAAAAACAAAACAAAAGGGCGTGTCTTTTTTTTTTCTTTCTCTTTTTTTCTTTCTTTCTTAGTCATGATTAAGCAGTCTCTTTTAAAAAGGAAATAGCGATATGTAGCTCTTTAGAGAGGCAAATAAAATAAAAAAAAAATTAAAATTATCAAATGAAACGAGCGCATTTGTTTTCTAAATAACTACCGCGCTTTGCTTAAGACTAAGAGTATTTTTAAAACTTACTTTCCTTCTCTAAAACTTTAAAAAACGCATCTATTTGAATTTATTCTTGATCTCGATTTTTTTATGAAATCGATAGTGATTCTGCTTAGCTTAACTTTGGGATACAACACACAACAAATGACTTGAAACTAAAAAGCAAGTCTGCCAAACGACAGAAGAGTAAGCCTGAAAGTTGTATGATTTACGACACGTAGAGAGAAATAATAACAATGATGTGATTGTGGAGAAAGGTGGTGTTGAAAAATTCTAAGCCCAACCAAAAACTAGATTCAAAAATAAATTCTGATGTTATTTTGCTAGAAATTTTGGGAAGTGAGTCTGACGGAACATGTTACGCCCTGGTATGTAGTGTGCACACAGATATTGATATATTTTTAAACAACATTTCACCCCAAGCAAGGCAATAAGACCACTAAGACGCAGGGGAGTTATTGAGTGTGAAGGTATGAGAGAGAGAAAAAAATCCACTAAGACTAAGGAGAAAGAACAATTAGATACCTTCACCTTTTCGCTGAAAAAACAGCATGATGATAAAAGGCTCCAAAACTTAAAAACAAAGCAAAGTTTTATCGTCAAAATGTCTTAGGAAAGACAAAGTATATTAAACTTTTTAATAATCCAGCACGTTGAAAATCTTAGTTAAAAAAAATGTTTTTTTTTTTTTTTTTGCGTTTTAACGGTCGACGTTATTTACACTTTTTTTTTTTAGTGTTTTTAGCGCCTTTTTCCGGAAATGTTTTGAAAATTCTTGCAAAAATCAAATAATTGTCGGATTTTGAAAGAATTTTTTTTTTTTTTTTTTTTTTTTTATTTGCTTAATTTACTGAAATTTCGAAAAATTCAAATTTCATCCAATTTTTTTTTTTTTTTTTTTTATTAGTCAAAAAAAAAAAGTACAAGACTCCTTGGAGAATGTAAAACTCCATTTATTTTTATTTTAATTATTTTTTTTCAAACTGCTACTCATTTCCCGAAAAAGTGCCCCAAATTGTAAAATGAAAAAATGCAATAATAAAAGTTACTGACATTATTTAATTAAAAATCTTTTAATTGCTTTCATAAATAAAATCTAATTCTAATAAAATGTTTTCGATGATTTTTTCTTTTTTTTTTTTTTTAAATTTTAATTATGATAATTTATTTAATGAATTCTTTAAATCTTAAAATTCTACATTAGTTTCTCGTTACGTGATATTATTATTAAATGAAAACTATATTTTTATTAATCAAAAATTGAAATCATTTTGCACCAAGATTTTGAAAATAATTTCTAACATTTTTTATAAAATATTATATACTGTGCCCACTTTCGAAAGTATAGTTGACCATACACAACAAAACATTATCACAAAATAAGAGCGATGAATGACTATAGTAAAAAAAAAAGTCAACATTCCTGAAACTAAATTACGGAGAATATTTTCCAACATTTTTAAGATTACTGAGTACTTAAAAAATTATAAAAGGCGCTCACGTCATTCTCTTAAATTATGCTTTTCAGATAAATTCTCCGTAGAACAATAAATCAATCGTCGTCGCTTCATCAGTTCAATTAAAAACGCAACTACTGTTTGTTTTAAAAAGTCATTTCTGTGTTATTTTAAACTTAAATATTTTTTCAAATCGGATTAATTATACTTTGAACCAGCTAATATTCCTACTATTTCAGAAATGTATATTTTTTATTTTTGGAAGATTTTTTTTTTTTTTAATACAGAGAATTATGTTGCGATGAAAAAAACAAGTGAAGGAAAGAAAAAAGAAGTATGGCCGCCCTGACACCTTAATTTAAGAAAGATATGCTCTTGGAGCTAGGAGAATTGGTGAGAGTGGTTGGGCATATGCACATTTTTTGAAAGATCAACTCTGCATAAAAAAAAACACCATGTGAGAGAGAATAGTAGGTTCATGAATGTGGTACTGCTTTCACGGAGAGACTTTGTTAGTTGGGAAAGTGATTACTTGGATCTGTTTAACACAAGCCATTTCATTGAAAATGACGGAAGGAAATTTGTCTTCAAACTCGGGAATGAGTTTGACGGCTCTGCATCTGCACCATTTGTTGTCAAATGAATTGAGAAGGCTGACCTCGTCTGTGAATGTGCCAAGTAAAACATCCAGAACATGTAGTCCCTTTAAGTCTAATGGGTGGTGTGTCTACCAGCAGCTGAGAGGGGAAGAAAAAGGATTTCAGCTAGATAAAATCTGCATTGTACACAAATTTTGCTACAGATGGTTTTCTGGTTTATGAGCAATTCACTGAGTGACAGCCTGTCCCAGAGAATCAGTGGTTGTCTATCTGGCAGAGTTACTAAAACTTTGTGTCCTGTTCAGTGGAATGAGTGACTGTGGCCTGGCATGTGTGCATTCGTGCAAGAGTTACCAGACCAGGTTAAACATCTTCACGCTTCGACCCAGATGGACGAATTGTCTATCAACCAGCTGTTGACTTGAGCAAGAGCAAATGAAAGATAAAGTACTGGAGGAGGGACTGGCAGTTGTAGTAGCATGATAAACACTGGATGAGGCGAGGAAGCTTCCTGCAAGGGATTTACATGGCTCCATAACCTATCATTGCAAAGGTGCCAATCATTTTGCAGAGGACTGCAAAGAACCAAATACTGAAAGGTGGACACCCTGGATGTGATGTGCAATGTAGTAGGCCATGTAGTCTGCAATTGCCCGGGAAACAATCCAGGGGAATAGGCCTCAGTGCCAGTCTACTCCCCGAGCTCCATATGGATGCATCAATGGAATCAGGAGTTTAGCCTTGTTAGACACAAGCTGTTCTCAACTGCTCATAAGCAGACTGCTTTGTCACTCTTGGAAGAGGGAAGAAGTGAATGTGCTCACTGTTGGTGAAAAAACTCTTAGGTGCTCTGAGGTAGGACTTATTCAACTTGACATGAGCAACAGGTCCACTATTGTTGTTAAGGTCCTGGTTGTGGACAGAAAATTGCTTGGTTTTGACCTACTGCTCAGATTTGACATCATCAAGAAATTGGGAGGAGTATGTGTCCAGCGATGGGACTATGAGCTTTCCTCAAATTGTCCGACCTTTGTGCACAGCCATCACCATCAACAAGCCTGACTTCCACGTGGAGTATGACCAGAACAGGAAAATCTGGGTTGTCTTGGAAGTGCTCTGGTGACCACACACCACTTGTGTTGAAGAACTGGACAGCTAAGTATTCAGTACCGAAACTGCTCAGGGAGGAATATGCTTGTGAGCTACAAACCTGGATGGATAAGGCTGGTAAACTTCCATATCCTGAGGAAGAACTTGGGCCCCTCCAAAGTCCTTATCCCTCTAATGGCTGTGCTGCAGGAAAACAAACAGAAGATCCGCCTAGTCATGGATTATCGCGAGCTCAATCAGTATGTTGACATGCAAAAATTGAGGGAATGGCGACAGGAAGGATTGGATGTCGCTGTGCTGGATTTGTACTGTGCCTATTTGCAGATCCATGTTGACAAATCGTTATGGCCCTTTCAAATAGTGCAAAGAGATGGGCAAAGTTACTGCCTCACCTGTTTGGGTTTTGGGCTCAATGTAGCACAGCTTATCATGCAATCAATTGTGAATGCCAATGGTTGCACCGGACAAGGCCATCCAGAGGGCCACATCCTTGTACATCAATGACATATTTGTCAATGAGAGTATATGTACTGTGGGACGTGTAAGGGCACATCTTCAGCGATTTGGACAAACAAGTAATGATCCAGAGCATTTAGAGAATGGCATACATGTGCTGGGATTAGTGTCTGGGAGGAGCAGGGAAAATTGCAATGGAGTTGTGGGAGTGACCTCCCACCATTACTTAACATGTTCATTCATCAGAGCATCTTCTCCCTGTGTGGGAAGTTGACTGGACATATGCCAACTACATTCATAAAATGGCATGTGAACTCTGACAACTGGCTGGGATGATGTGGTGTGGTACCCACCCCTGACTCGGATGCTAACAGACCAGATTGGCACAGAAGGAACCAGCACAAGGTGATTGGTGTGTTGATGGACGTGAAGTTACCGTGTGGGTTGATGCAAGCTCCTTGGCCACTGGCATTGTTGTGGAAAGCAGTGAATCTCTGGTTGAAGATGACTTTTGGCTGCAATCAGAATGTGAAGACAAGCATATCAAACTGTCAGAGCTTGATGCAATTTTGAGAGGCATCAACATGGCACTGCAATGGAGTGCGACTGTGGTTCACCTGACTTAATGTGTGTGCATTGCTGGGTATCTGATACACTGTCTGGGAAGTCTCAAGTGCGCAAGAAGGTGGTGACAAAAATGTTAAGATGTAGGCTCAGCACAATCAAGGAATTGGTGGAGGAATATAAATTGACTATTGACATAGAGCTTGTCAAATCCCATGAAAACCAAGCTGATCAGCTCATTAGTGTGCCTCAATGTTGGCTGGGTGTGGTTTGGAAAGAAATGGAACCACTGTGCACTGCATCTATAGAAGAGCAGGAATCAACCCACATTCAAGCCATCCATTGACGTAGCAAGCATCCCGGTGTGAAGCAAACCTTGTATATTGTAAGACTGATCCACACTGAGGTCTCAGGTGGTGGTTGGATAGTGTGAAATGTGCCAATCCATTGACCTAACACCAGTGCATTCGAAAGCTGGACAGTTGGATGTGTGCAAGAATTGGAGCAGAGTGGGGATGGACATAACATATTATGAAGGCCAACATTACCTGACTCTGATAAACTGTGGCCCTAGTCGGTTTTCCATCTGGCAACCGTTACCACATAAGGACACTGCCAGCATCATTCAACAACTGGAGTCACTATTCTGCAAGAGAGGGCCACCTGCTAAGCTGTTCATTGACAGTAGCGTGGTATTTTGTGGGGAGGTGTTCACAAGGTTTACAGAGAATTGGGGCATCCGACTTAGATTCCAGTGTGCCTATCAACCATCAGGGAATGGCTTTGTGGAGAGATGCCATCATATCACTGCTTAGTCAGGATGTTCCATTATCGAGGCATTATATTGGTATAATGTGATGCCAAAAGATGATGCAACAGCTTTGTCATCTATACAATTATCAAGCTTTCATAAAGTGTATCCATGTTGCACCACCACTTGAACACACAGAATGGTAGATGCAGTATGGGTAAAGACCCCCATGGTCAATGTTTAACGCAATTCAAAAACAGTGACAAGGGTCTACAGCCCATGTTCCATTCTCAGCAATGGAATGGCACACCATATCAGACCTGCATTGTCAGAAGATGACGGCAGTGATAAGTCATCTGAAACAACTTGAATTTGCCGCTGTTTTTCAGTGCAGGGCCAGACTATTCCTCTACGGGACCAGCGGAAACAAATGCTGAAGACGATGATGATGATGACACTAATGAAAGAGACCAATAGGACACAACTGCAGAAGAAATGAGTGGATCCCATCCACCTTTTACATAGAAGCACTCAACAAAGGCGACTGTCATCTCCATGTTAGGAGTGTGGAAGAGAAGATGACTTACCTCATCTGGCAAGCATGTATATGCTTGGTGGGCAAAACAAGTGAAGGAAAGGAAAAAGAAATATGGCCTCCCTGACACCTTAATTTAAGAAAGATATGCTCTTGGAGCTAGGAGAATTGGTGAAATCTTTTGCAAGATCAGTTTGGTATAAAAAGCGACATGCGAGAGAGAATAGTCAGTAAGATCATGAACATGGTACTGCTTTCACGGTGAGACTTTGTCAGTTGGGAAAGTGATTACTTGGATCAGTTTCACACAGATAATTACCACAGGTTCACTTCATAGTATGCAGTGTCTTACCCAAAGACAGAGAAGAATGTATACTAAATTGATTCCAGTCTAGAAACTGGGATGCAAACTCTTGACTAGGTAAAAAGTATTGGGAGCAATGCTTTGATTTTAGGCAGAAGTGCTAGTCTTTATGCAAATAATCAGTCATTTTTTTTATTGATATAATAATAATATAAAGTACTTATTCATATTGTCACCTAGTACATTTTAACTAAAAGTATGTTTTGGTAATGAATTTAATTTTTAGGGGGCATTTCAAAACCTCATTCGTAAAAACTTTTCTTAGTTGGATAAATAGCTCATAATAGTCTTTCCAACAAAATGGAAGTTGTATAATCTCTTTTTCATTGTTAAAAAAAAAAAGAAGTAATTTTTCAACATGTTGAAAAATGAAATTAGTGTTTTTATACTGTATTGACACTTCTTTTAATAAATTTCTTCTATTCAAAATTACAAGCAGAAATTTTGGTAAGATTTAATATCTTATTTCTAAACTATCAGTTTAAATAGTGTAGTTTAACAAATATAAAAGAAAATTAATCAATAAAAATCTAATTTTCTTACAGATAATTAGAAACCTAAGTTTTTCTTGTTTCTTGCATAGCTACATTTATTGGATTTTTACTTTGTCCCAAACTTGCTTTTTTTCTTTTTTTTTTCCTGATCTAGTTCTGTTACACACACTTATATTTCTGATGAAACACTTTTCTGCAATAGCATCTAAATTGCTTTACTAGTTAAATATTTTACTCTGAATGCAGAGTTGTCTTGTATTTTATACACAGACATTGTAAAATGAAATGAATTACATGCTTTTTTTCCTGTTTATGATTCTGCTCACACTAGTTTGCTGGCAAATTGTCTTGTTGGTTTAAACAGTTGAAAAACTGGTAAAATGTCACACAAACAATAGACACTTATAAAGTTAATTTAAAATGCCTTTAGTATATTAATATTTATACTAAGCTCTATTTATTATATATCTTACATATCATGGCCTTTCAGGATGTGGGTGATCATGGCTCTCTGCAACTTTTTTTTGCTCCAAGTAACTCTTAACCATTTATCATCTCTCTTTGTTCATATTTTGCCAACATTTCAATCCAACTCAATTGGCCTGACTATTAAACTTTCTTTAATTTTTACATAGTGTATGATATAAATTGAAAAACTGATACCACTTTCTAACTTCCTGTTTTTCTACACATTAAAAGCTTCTATTATAATCTTTTCCTTTTGTGAGGAGTAGTTATGGGAAAAATAATTGATGTATTCATGTAATTTGAAGAATCTGGAAATGATATGAGCCCATCCTGTAAGGATGGGTTGGACTTTAGGTTAGGTATAACAATGGAAAAATTTCCTTGTGTAGCATATTCAATAAAATTATTTTTTTTTAAGATTTGGTTATTTCAACTCTTGTGGGTTAAAACAAAATACTGTTTTATAAAAAATAATACTAAAAAAAAAATTTTTTTGTTAGAAGTGATTACCTATGAAACTGTCTTGGTTTGCAGCTCAGTTACTTGCTATTGAATAGAATTAGTATCCATCAGAGAATCTCAATCTACACTGCAGTGTAGTTCTGTTCATCACAGTAGCAGTTTGCCACTTTTATTTTGTAGGTTTATCCTAAGAAAAATAGTTATTAAACACCTTGTGAAAGAAATGAAAGCTATTTTTCTGTTTTATATTGTGTTCAGGTTTGCTAGGCAGCAGAATTAGTATTTTGATATTATTTAGAATAAACACCAAATACTTTTTCATTTATTTCTCTCCTCAGATATGCTGGCCATAATCAGAACTTTGTTACACATAGATTTTTGATATGCTAATATCACTTCTAATAAAACAGTAAAATCTAGGAATTTGTTTGGGTATATTTTTTTTATATTCCAAGATGACTTGAAACTTGTTCAGCCTATTTACTGTCACCTTTAATATCCTATTTTAATTGTTCTAGATCAAAATGTCTCTTATTTCTCTTGTAACTTATAATTTATAGTCTCCATACATGTATCAAACTTGTAAATGTTTAAGAGTAAAGTGGTAGGGATTGTTCTAGCTACTATTGATGTATACATTTTCTGACCTAAGAACCAATTAGTTTGTCATCTGATTACAATCAGATTAGTTGTGTAACTGTTACAGACAAGCTGTACAAAAATCATACTAATTAAATAGTCTATTATTTGATTACTAGAATAAAGCCTTTGTTCTTAATCCACATTGTTTACTCAACAAGTTGGACATTTGAAATTTTTCATTTAAAAAATTCTAAACCTATTTAACTTTTTTTCTTTTGTAAACCTTTTAATCATATTTTTCAGTTTACAGATACAAATAAACCTCATCAATATCCTAAAAACCCTCATTAAAGTTACCTTGTTGGAATTGATTTAAAAAAAAAAATATGAATTACATTTATTGCCTTGCTTGTTATTAAAACTAGGTACTGCAATAGACAAAAGACACAGGGACAAGAAGTGTGATCTTTAGAATCAGAATGATATCAGTGAGCAATACAAATGCAGAAGAACATAACTGTTTCATAAACTACACAAGTATTTGATCAAGTACAGCACAAAAGATCTAGTTGAACTGTTAGGAAAACTTTGACAAAAATATTAGAATAATCCAGAAGATTTACTAGGAACAAACTGCCTGCATATGGATTGAAAAATGGATTTAGCAAGTACATGAAAATCGAAAGCTATGTAAGATGAGTGCATCTTCTCCCTAGATTTATTTGATCTTTATAGCAAGGTGATCCTAAGAGAACTAACAAGTCCTACCAGAAGACAGAAGGTATAGTTGTTAGCAAGAAGGACAGCCTAGTATGCAAGCTATGAATTGGAGATGTCAAAATTGATCAAATATAGAAGTTTAGCTATCTGGGCATTATTTTAACAGATGACTGAAAATGTGACAAATCTGAAGGCACATTGGAGTAGTGAAAGATTCCTTCTGAAAGCTAAAAAATGTAATAAGAAACAGGAAAATTTTAATAGTTTATCACTTCAATTCTGCTATATGGCTGTAAATTCTGGACAAATTCCTTGCAAATGAAGACTTGACAACAGATGTGGTTCTATAGAAGGATGCTGAGAATACACTGACAGAACATGCCTGCAACAAGGCAGCTTTTAGGAAAAATGGAAACAAAAAAGGATACTTAATTCATCTGTCTTTCTGAATCTTTTAGACACACGAGGAGGAAAAAGGTTTGGAGAATTTGATGCTCACAGGACATATTGAAGGGAAGAAATACAGAAAAACATTGAATAACTTAACTAATGAGCTTGTATAAATTAATAGCAGAATATAGACTGGGAGGCATAGGAAGGAGACAAACAAATTGCAAATAAGTTACAGAGAGCAACAATTTTCCATCTGAAGGAACATGGCACATGTGAGAATGTAATAGATGAAAAATATCTTAACATTCAGAATTTTAGTCTTTTGTCAATTATTGTATGTTTTTTATAAAGCTTAAAATGATTTTTTGTTTGGATAAGAATTAATTAGGCTATTCATGGCAGACATTCATCTATATAGGAAATAATGTAAGAATTATGTATGCAATAAAATGATGGGCCCTTTGACGTGGTGTACTGGTTAGCAAGTTTGTCTTGCTGATATTTTTAAAGAGTAATTATTGATAATTACTTTATTTTAACTAACATTAGCAGTTCTCCTTACTTTCATGTTTTACTTTGCCTTGATTGATTACAGTTAGTAATTGGCAAATATAGATCATTTGAATTTTTTTTCTGTGTTTAACCGAATTGGTTTTTGTTACTTATTTGCTGGTTAATCTATAGGATAAAATTGTTTCAAAGTACACTAATAACATCAGGTGGAACAAAGAACAGGTGAAGCTGTACAGTGGACAAATAAGTACCTCTTGTGTCACTGTGTCCATTGAGACAGCACTTGCTCACCTACTACTCACTATTATGAGATTAACTGTGAGGTGTGTGTGCGTATGCACACAAGCAATACTTGCACATGCTTCCTCTAATTTGTCAGTGTTGCAAATTACTTTCTAGACTAAAAGATAACTGTTTTTTTTTCTTTATGAAGTGTATGTTTATATAAGTTCTTGAATTTTGGCTGTTTGTATTTTACTGAAAGAATTTCTAATTCTTTTCATCAATCATGAAATTTATCCATTTAATAAATTTTTGTTTAAACATAAAATTTGTATTGTAGACTTTACACTTAACCAAATAAAATAAATAGCTTTCCAATACATTAACTTTGTACTTTTGTTTTCAAAATGTTTTTAAATTATCTGTAAACAAATCCAAAAAATGGATTAGATTACATGTGTGCATATTTTCAATGAAAAGTTAGTGAAATCTGCTTGCCCTTTATTAAGTAGATAACACTTGGATTTTTGTATGACAAATACTAATTATAATTAGTATATTATAAATTAAGTTTTATTAAAAAATGATAAACAAATCTGTTATGTATTATTTTTAAGTTAGGAAAATATTACAAATTGTTATATTTGCAGTTACCTTCTGCATGATGCTCCCAACACTGATCTTTTTAGATACATTGATTACAGCTGATATTTAAAAGTATTTTTGTTAAAGATTTTCTTTGTCTTTTACAAGTTTTAAACAAAATTAATTACAGGAATTTGTAAACAGCCACTTTTTTCTTTGTCAACCATTATGAAGGTGAATTGTGATCATATTATTATAGATAACATCAAAATTATGAATACAAATCTTCTCTTACCTCCTTTTTTTTTCTTTTTTTTTAAAAATTTTTATAGTTTGTATAATACCTAATATTACTTTTTTTTTCTTTTTTTTTAAAAATTTTTATAGTTTGTATAATACCTAATATTACTTTTAGATGTTGGTGACTAGTTTAATAATTTGTATTAATTTCTCTTTATTAGAGATGGGCGGTTTAACTAAAAAAAAAGACTTTTTTGTTTTCATCTTAACACTGTGAAACCACATCAAAACTTTTTATGAAACTGAAATTTTTTTTTTTTTTTTTGTGACCATATCCAAACAAACACTATTGAAAAAGACTTAGATGTTAATAACATTAAATTTTATCAACATTTATACCATTGTAAGAGAAAAAGATTGAACAAAAATATTAACAGCATTTAATTGACTAGTTTTATGAAATAAATGTGGAATCTATTTGTTTACAAAAGAAATGAAGAAAAAAAAGGATATACGACAGATATGACACTTGGAAATCATAGAATATTTACAAACAGAAAAAGGAAAATACATAATGTCTGAAATCTATTTCTTTCAGTTTTCAAAAAAAAACTTTTGTGGTAAAATAAAGTTAGTGAGTAAAAATAAAAAAATAGTTGCCACTTTCATTTTAATGTTAATTAAATTTTATGAAAGTCAAATTTTTTGTAAGGAAGAGTAATTGTTTTCTAGTAAGCCAATACGTCAATCATGAAATAAAGTTGTTGTAAACAAAGAAAATGAATGAAGATCTTTTTTTTTTTTTTTTTTTTTTTTTTATAAATTCTTTTTTTACCTAAGGAATGCACCTAAATTAGATATTAAGAATAATTAAAATTCTTAAATTCACATTTACAATGTGTATATTTCCAGATATGAATCTCTCTAGTGTAACTGTAAAATTGTCTGTTTTCTACAAATAAAATTAGCAAATACACCTAAAATTAGATATTGAAAAATAAAGTAAGTTTTAATTTCAGCTTTAAATGTGTATATTTTCAAAACTGCAAGTTAATTTTTTTAAACCCAAAGTAAAAATTATTCTTTTTTAGCCACTAGTGTTTGGTGGGTGTTCTGCCTATAAAATTCTTCTAAACAAGGAAAATTAATTCATTTTATTTTTACAAATATCTTTATGGTTTTATCTAATGAATACACTTGAAATTA
>OZ038477.1:81065193-81067693 GCA_964036315.1 Acanthosepion esculentum
CATTTTTATTACTGATCAACATAGATACACTGCTAACCCTAATCCAGATTAACTGGGCTGCTACAGTAATGTTTCACAAGTGTATATTAGCTTTTATCTAAATTTCTGATGTCAATTCTGTTTTGTCTTGTGGAAACATTTGTCTGACTCTGTTAGTCTCTAATTTACACAGGAGAAATTGATATTTTTGTACTGTCATCTGTAATATTCCATGTCAATGGCAGAATAGATAATGTATTTGATTGACACCATTTGCTAGGCTTATCAATCACTCTTCTTGGTTTAATACCTACTTCAGCTTTTCTTAATTTTCCTTTTATTCTATATTTTCTAATTTTATATTACAAAATCTGACTCTAAGAATTTGTTTTGCATAAATTAAGATTTTGGCTTTTATATCTGAAACTGACTTAGAAAAGAGGTGATCTTTTTTATACAAGCAAAGTGGTAAATCAGACATGCATCAAAAGATGCTCAGCATTAAAAAAAAAAAATATTAATCTGCAAGCATATCAGCATTAACTAACAGATATTAGTTCAGGGGACAATAGTCACAAAGCAACTGTAGATATTTAACTTCATCTTGGAGGCATTTCAGAAGATCAAAATAATTTACAGATTATTTATCCAGACTGGTTAAAAATAATCCCATTCTTTGTCAATAGCTCATTAGTTATCCCCACCCACCAAAAGAAGACCTGATCAAAAGAAATGTGTGTGTGTGTGTATATATATATATATATATATATATATATATACACACACACGTGTGTGTGTGTGTGTGTAATAGTGGCAGATAATACATAGATGGAATTGGTTACTTCCTGAAAATAAACCTTTTATCTGCAGAGACTGTTCTACACATGATCTAATTTCAATGATGAAATAATAAACAGTTTTATTCTCCCATATTTGAGAATAAGACTATTAAAAGTATCATTAAACATACTAGAATAACCTAATGAATAGACCTAGCAGAAATATAAACACCATATAGGTTGCTGTGATTAGAAAAATACAGAAATAAAACAGTTGAGCTCCAAATTACCAGATGGTTACAGTGTTATTAGTACTTGAATTCAGTGTACCACAATTTAACATTGAGGTTAAAAACAACATAAATGAGGAAATTAGTATAAAAGGGTCATTATACAGTGTGGCAGAAATACCTCTCACATAATGGTAAGACATCTATCTCATGGAGGTATTTCTGCCACATTGTATAATAATGTTATTTTTACTTGGTTTTTATCATAGCAGTCCTTTCCCTAGGAAACTTAAGTTAGAGAATTAGACAGAAATACAAATTTAAAAAAAAAGGAGTATAAAAACAGTATTCATGGCCAAATAAAAAAAGAGTATAAAAATAGTATTCTTAGCCAAATAAATTCATGCCTAATGTCATAGAAAATGTTCTGTTCTTTCATAATTAAAAAATTTACAGTGTTTTATGAAGAACACTTATGAATTGTTAATTTTGAGCACCACCACTGAAACAATTTTGTTAATGATTAAATAGTTGCAATTGGAGAGAGAATCATTCTTTATTGCAGGTTGAAACATTTTGTTTTTGTTTTGCAGCTCTTGAAGATGAAAGACTTTCAGCTGAAGAAATGGATGAGAAAAGAAAGCAAAATATGGCATATGAATATCTCTGCCATTTAGAAGAGGCCAAAAAGTGTGTATTTTATTTTATTTTTTTTTTTATACAAGTTGGGAAACTTGTTTTCTGAGTTGCATATTGATTATAACAGCAATATTTAGCCTTCATCAGAATTTGTGTTTCAACAAACTTACAAATATAAAATGACACTAAATAATGTCTGTCTTCTTCTTATTATTTTTTTTTTAATGTTTGAATGTGCCAATAGTGTTTAAAATAAATTAACTAAGCAGTAAAAGTTACAGTTTGTGTGTGAGATTTTTTTAAAAATTGTTTTAAAATTTTCACCCTCAGGCACTATCAAATTTGCTTAACTCATTAATGAATTAAGTTAAAAAAAGTCTCAGATGATCAGAATTGTAGCATTCTGAAAATGCCAGTATAATGGTACTAAAACTTTTTTTTACTGGCATTGATGATATTAATGTCCCTGATAATGATTAGAAATGGTTGAAAGTACTTAAACAAAAATATTATGAGCTTTGGACAATCTCTACAAATTTGATTCAAGTGTGGAATAACCCATATGTATAATAAAAAAAAAAAAATTTTACATCACAGGGTGGACAAAGGCCGAGTTGTATACTCAACCTTACTGATCCAGTAGCTTTGGCAAGATGACGTCACAAGGAACAAAGTAAGAGACAGCTGTGTAGCACAACACTTTATATCAAAGGTTCATACAATGAATGTTCTTTTTAGCACCTTCCCCCTTCATACCCTGTGGCACTATGTTTAGCTATGCTCAGTAAACTGGTACAAGGCTGAAGTCTGATTTCTTCCACTCTGTGATTTCTTTGGACCGACCATTCAGTTGTATTTGGTAGTCTGGAACAA
>OZ038477.1:81082693-81120193 GCA_964036315.1 Acanthosepion esculentum
TAAATGTCTATAGATTTATTTACACTATTTACTGACTATTATCCTCATCTTTTTTTTGTTATGACAATAGTGTAGTGGATAAGTGTTGCTTTGTGAATTTAGTAATATGTTAATTGTGAATTCAGTCCTTGGGCCAGGCAGTGTGTACTTGAACTCTGTGGAAACAGTAGCAATGTATAAGCAATACTACACAGTACTAAAAATAAGAATTAGACGAGATATCCCTAGACACTTGCAGTGGAATGAGAACAGTCTATCTTTATTAGGGAAATGACATTTTATAAAATAATTGATTTCCTGTATCATAATTTTATTAAAAGTAATGAAAATTAAAAAAAAAAAATGTTACCCCAACATGAAATTTCTAAAATCATATGTAATTATAATAGTGCTAGAACTTTCTGGAACCTTCTAAAATTTGTTTTCGTTTATTTGTTAGTTTGTATGTTATGCTATAGCTATAATCTGTTAAATGTGTTTAAAAATGCATAAGTTCTATTCAATTAAATCATTAGCAAATTGAAAAATATCAATTTATGACACAGGAACATAGTTACAAAAAAAAAGTCATAACTCTCATCCCCATAGATTAAATAAAGGGTTCTGTTTGGAAATCCCTGTAGATTACTCAGAGCACCATGCACCTGAAGTTACAACAGCTGAGATGTTGTGATAACAACAACAAAAATGAGGACAATAGTCCGAACGTAAATAGTGTAAATAATAACCAGAAATTCAGATAGAAAATCTGTAGAATTATTGTTGTATTTTATCTACTCCTTCATTTGCCCCACAAACACTTATTTTTATCTAACTAAAATAAAAGAAATTGAGGCTCTTGAGTTTTAAGTTATTGGAATGTTCACTAAACAACTCAACTATTAATTATAAGTATTTTACTTAAATGCAATTCCTGTATATGGCTTCAAGCATTTAGGGAAATAAAGTGGTGAGCTGTGTATTTTGAACTTGTCTACTTGGTAACATTTTACTGTTCTAATTAGTTTGAATATAAACATAGCTTCTCTTCCTGTGATGTAGTATAAATTCATTGTTACTAACCAACTCTCTCATATATATATATATATATATATATATATATATATATATATATATATATACACACACACACACACGTGTAATTTCAATGTACACTTTTGTTTTATTTCACATATTTTTAAAGCAACCAGCAAGATAACAGTATTTGAGTTTTCAATTTTTTTCTTTTGAATTTGGTGCATCTGTATTCATGATTTTGAATTGAGTATTGTCTATTCCTTGTTGAATTTGATACAAGACAACACTCCTAAATAATAAATTGTAGAACTGTTTAATCAGTTTATGCAGTAGTAATTAAAGTTCTCTTTTGACTAAAATATAATTAAATAAGCATGAATAATTATTTTAAAAGCATTTATCAGTTATATATATGATGCAAGTTGTATGCTGCGTTTGAGAAGGTCTAACACCATAACCCAGTCGATCCTAGGTCAGCCTGATCAGCAGTAACCAGACGATATGCTGCCTATACCAGAAGATTTCTTTGTCTTTGGGGTTGTAGGATGATGAGTTTATTGCTGGGTCAATCACACACTTGGTTGATATTGTCGCTAGTCAACAGGTTGTTGGTTGCTGGCCGCCCCAGTCCACACCCTGCTCTGCCCACATTGTGTTTCTTAATCATAGGTGGGGATTGAGTATCATCAGTAATTGTAGCATTGGTTTGAACCACACCAAAGCTGTTTTATAAAGTTAAAAAAAAATCTGCAGACGAAATAAAAACTAAAGGCTCTTTAGGTTAATTCTCAGTTTGGTTTATGTAGTTCTTTGCATAACAAAAAATAACCCCACACTTTGCCTATCAGTGCTAATTCTTGGAATGAGACTCAAAGTTGGGGATTCTCTCTGCAACAAGTCATGTGGATCTCGGTAGCACCTTTGTCTGCTCTTTGCCACTGTCTTGTCTCTCTCTTGGATTATGTAAGCACTCTGCTTATGATTTTGACTCAAGACCGGAGAGAGCATTGACTGTGTTTGAGTTTCCCAGGTTTCTGTATTGTTGTGAACAATAGTTCTTTTTTGTCTGGTTTGCAATATTCTCTCTCCAAATTTGGGAGATTCCTTCTTGCTATGGGTAGTAATTGCAGGTATTGTCTGCCAATATTACTCATTCCTTCTCTTATTTATACCTTGCACCATTACTTCCAAATAGGTGGAGGTAATTTCTCCTCTCTCAGTATCTCATCTAAGCCCGCTGCTTTGGCTGTCTCTCTTAAAAATCTGATTTTTAAACTGAGGTGGTTCTAAATTTTAGTCATTAATTTTAATTATCTTAATTTTCAAGCATGAATTTTATAAGCCCCTGGTCTTGTTTATGCAATCAAAGTTGTTTTCTTCGACCTACTATTAGCAAGTATTTGCCTCTTGTTCGCCTAATCATACTTATGAACCTTACAGGATCGTTTCTTTACTCAAAAAAATCCTACATTCCACTCTTTGACAGACAGGCATAAATCAGTTTCTTTATTCTACCTTTGTCTTCAAAATTACCAAATATAACTCAGTTGACATCTTTTTCTGTCTGGCAATCAGGCATATTTTCATAAATTTCACTTTAATTAAGCAGACATAAATCAGTTTCTCTATTTCTGCTTTCTTTTCCAAAATTCTCAACTGACTTTGAATGTACTTTCACTATTCCTTCTCAGCCCATGTGGGTTGAAATCTTCCATATGGCCCATGATAATATCTTTCCCAAAAACCAATAAAGTCATTCTTTTCAGGTCTGTCTTTTCTTCCTTCTTTCAGTTTATTCTGTACTTTTAACCCCTCCATCTGTTCCAGATCATATTCTAAATTAACTCTTTCTTTTATCAATGTCAGTGTCACATCGTAGTTGGAGAAATTTTGTTTAGACACACACACACACACACACACACACACACACAAATAAATTCATGTATGTAGTTAAATAAAAAAAGTTGATATTGGTACCTTTTCCATATATTTTGAAACAATAACTTCCAGTGAGAAGAAGGCTGAATAAGACTTGCTTCTCTGTTTTTAGAGCTGATTACACTATAAATTTCTACAAGATGCACACTAAAATTTCGTTCGTTTTCCCCTCTCACTCTCTCTCTCGTTCGTTTTCCCCTCTCACTCTCTCTCTCGTTCGTTTTCCCCTCTCACTCTCTGTCTCGTTCGTTTTCCCCTCTCACTCTCTGTCTCGTTCGTTTTCCCCTCTCACTCTCTGTCTCGTTTGTTTTCCCCTCTCACTCTCTCTCTCGTTCGTTTTCCCCTCTCACTCTCTCTCTCTCTCGTTCGTTTTCCCCTCTCACTCTCTCTCTCTCTCGTTCGTTTTCCCCTCTCACTCTCTCTCTCTCTCTCTCGTTCGTTTTCCCCTCTCACTCTCTCTCTCTCTCGTTCGTTTTCCCCTCTCACTCTCTCTCTCTCTCTCGTTCGTTTTCCCCTCTCACTCTCTCTCTCTCTCTCGTTCGTTTTCCCCTCTCACTCTCTCTCTCTCTCTCGTTCGTTTTCCCCTCTCACTCTCTCTCTCTCGTTCGTTTTCCCTCTCACTCTCTCTCTCTCTCTCGTTCGTTTTCCCCTCTCACTCTCTCTCTCTCTCTCGTTCGTTTTCCCCTCTCACTCTCTCTCTCTCTCGTTCGTTTTCCCCTCTCACTCTCTCTCTCTCTCGTTCGTTTTCCCCTCTCACTCTCTCTCTCTCTCGTTCGTTTTCCCCTCTCACTCTCTCTCTCTCTCGTTCGTTTTCCCCTCTCACTCTCTCTCTCTCTCGTTCGTTTTCCCCTCTCACTCTCTCTCTCTCTCGTTCGTTTTCCCCTCTCACTCTCTCTCTCTCTCGTTCGTTTTCCCCTCTCACTCTCTCTCTCTCTCGTTCGTTTTCCCCTCTCACTCTCTCTCTCTCTCGTTCGTTTTCCCCTCTCACTCTCTCTCTCTCTCGTTCGTTTTCCCCTCTCACTCTCTCTCTCTCTCGTTCGTTTTCCCCTCTCACTCTCTCTCTCTCTCGTTCGTTTTCCCCTCTCACTCTCTCTCTCTCTCGTTCGTTTTCCCCTCTCACTCTCTCTCTCTCTCGTTCGTTTTCCCCTCTCACTCTCTCTCTCTCTCGTTCGTTTTCCCCTCTCACTCTCTCTCTCTCTCGTTCGTTTTCCCCTCTCACTCTCTCTCTCTCTCGTTCGTTTTCCCCTCTCACTCTCTCTCTCTCTCGTTCGTTTTCCCCTCTCACTCTCTCTCTCGTTCGTTTTCCCCTCTCACTCTCTCTCTCTCTCGTTCGTTTTCCCCTCTCACTCTCTCTCTCTCTCTCGTTCGTTTTCCCCTCTCACTCTCTCTCTCTCTCTCGTTCGTTTTCCCCTCTCACTCTCTCTCTCTCTCGTTCGTTTTCCCCTCTCACTCTCTCTCTCTCTCTCGTTCGTTTTCCCCTCTCACTCTCTCTCTCTCTCTCTCGTTCGTTTTCCCCTCTCACTCTCTCTCTCTCTCTCTCGTTCGTTTTCCCCTCTCACTCTCTCTCTCTCTCTCGTTCGTTTTCCCCTCTCACTCTCTCTCTCTCTCTCGTTCGTTTTCCCCTCTCACTCTCTCTCTCTCTCTCGTTCGTTTTCCCCTCTCACTCTCTCTCTCTCTCGTTCGTTTTCCCCTCTCACTCTCTCTCTCTCTCTCGTTCGTTTTCCCCTCTCACTCTCTCTCTCTCTCGTTCGTTTTCCCCTCTCACTCTCTCTCTCTCTCGTTCGTTTTCCCCTCTCACTCTCTCTCTCTCTCTCGTTCGTTTTCCCCTCTCACTCTCTCTCTCTCTCTCTCGTTCGTTTTCCCCTCTCACTCTCTCTCTCTCTCTCGTTCGTTTCCCCTCTCACTCTCTCTCTCTCTCTCGTTCGTTTCCCCTCTCACTCTCTCTCTCTCTCTCTCTCGTTCGTTTTCCCCTCTCACTCTCTCTCTCTCTCTCTCGTTCGTTTTCCCCTCTCACTCTCTCTCTCTCTCTCTCGTTCGTTTTCCCCTCTCACTCTCTCTCTCTCTCTCTCGTTCGTTTTCCCCTCTCACTCTCTCTCTCTCTCTCTCGTTCGTTTTCCCCTCTCACTCTCTCTCTCTCTCTCGTTCGTTTTCCCCTCTCACTCTCTCTCTCTCTCTCTCTCGTTCGTTTTCCCCTCTCACTCTCTCGTTCGTTTTCCCCTCTCTCTCTCTCGTTCGTTTTCCCCTCTCTCTCTCTCGTTCGTTTTCCCCTCTCTCTCTCTCGTTCGTTTTCCCCTCTCTCTCTCTCGTTCGTTTTCCCCTCTCTCTCTCTCGTTCGTTTTCCCCTCTCTCTCTCTCGTTCGTTTTCCCCTCTCTCTCTCTCGTTCGTTTTCCCCTCTCTCTCTCTCGTTCGTTTTTCCCTCTCTCTCTCTCGTTCGTTTTTCCCCCTCTCTCTCTCTCTCGTTCGTTTTCCCCTCTCTCTCTCTCGTTCGTTTTCCCCTCTCTCTCTCTCTCTCGTTCGTTTTCCCCTCTCTCTCTCTCTCGTTCGTTTTCCCCTCTCTCTCTCTCTCGTTCGTTTTCCCCTCTCTCTCTCTCTCTCGTTCGTTTTCCCCTCTCTCTCTCTCGTTCGTTTTCCCCTCTCTCTCTCTCTCTCGTTCGTTTTCCCCTCTCTCTCTCTCTCTCGTTCGTTTTCCCCTCTCTCTCTCTCTCTCGTTCGTTTTCCCCTCTCTCTCTCTCGTTCGTTTTCCCCTCTCTCTCTCTCTCGTTCGTTTTCCCCCCTCTCTCTCTCGTTCGTTTTCCCCTCTCTCTCTCTCTCGTTCGTTTTCCCCTCTCTCTCTCTCTCTCGTTCGTTTTCCCCTCTCTCTCTCTCTCTCGTTCGTTTTCCCCTCTCTCTCACTCTCTCGTATGTTTTCCCCTCTCACTCTCGTTCGTTCGTTCGTTTTCCCCTCTCTCGTTTCGTTTCTTTCGTTCGTTTTCCCCTCTCTCTCTCTCTCATGAAGGGAAGAAAACTCTCTCACCACCTCCCTTTTACCTTATGAGACAGTACAACTGCACTTTGGAACCTGGGTCTATTATTATAAATAAATTTGGCAAATCATTAGGTAAAGTGTAATTAAGCATCTAACTTTTAATATACATTAAAAACAAACCAGTCATAAGAATATTAGTAAAATAATCACAACTTTTTTTGGTGGTGGAAGGGCAATTGAGATGTGATACATACAACTCAGACATGGAAAGTCTTTTTTTTTTTCATTGTCTCTCTCTCTCACCATAAGGTTAGAATTTTCCTAGATATCAACCGGGCTGTATTTTGGATGGGCATAGAACATATCAAAAGTAGAAGTTGTCTTCTGGAACAAGATGGAAAAGTAGAGAAGACAGTTTTATTCACTGAGGGATGAACTTTATAAGAAACTTAAATCTCATCTGTGGAACAGACCTAATAGCAAATAACTTTCTTTTCATAAGCTGCTACAGTTCTCCTGAGAAGAAAAGTGTATTTTGATATGTTTGCACTCAATTCTTTTTACTCAACTATCATAACAATTAAAACTTTGAAATAATTTGATACAAGTAAAATATTCTATGGTTGTTTTAAAATTTAATTTAATACTTAGCTCATATACATTAGTAATTTGTGTTAATTTAGAAATTTAAACTAAGCTAGCTTTAGTACATAACGATGTCCATGGAATACCTTAAGAAAATAAAAATAATTAGCTTGCAAGAGCATCTCATTAACCACTGAATTAGAGTGCATACATTTCTTGAACTAAACTTTGGCACAAAGCCATATCCATGCACACAATAGTTTAGCGTTTAATTTAATACACAAATAGTGGTCTGTCAAAGTGACTCAATGTTTCCAATTCTAAAATATTGAATGGAAAAGAATTTGGTTTGAAATACAGATACAAAACTTAACATGGTGGATTGAATGACAGAATATGGGAATAAAATTATTGTTAACGGCTGCTACATCATGAATCTAATATTAAAAGAATGTTGTTTTTAAGTTATTTGATAAGAAAATGAATACATTTAAAATTTCTCTCTCTCTCTATCTATCTATCTATCTATCTATCTATCTATCTATATATATATATAATCATAAAGTTTTTTGTACACAATTTCTGATTAATTTTATCTTTGCTAAATGTTATAAAAGTATTGATGGTAAAGATTAAAAATATCTAAATGCTTCATTTTGTTTGTGCTTTAAATAATTTATCATGTGAAATGTCAGTCCAGTTTATATTCAGCAAATGCCACCAAATCACCTTCCACTGTTAACTGAATATAAAACATTGGCTTCAAACAAGTTGGATGAGTCAAATAATTTCAAGATCTGTTTTTTCTTTTTGTTGGTTTTCTTTCTTTTTTCTTTTTGTTGGTTTTCTTCTAACACTTCGTCCCCAGCCCCTCAACCTCCGGCGTCTTCCTCTTTGGGTTGAGGTGTCCATTCAGTCTGAACCGAACTTAGGGGTAACTGGCCATATGCTCCCTGAGTACCCGTAGATTATTTCGACTGGTCAGCTGGTCAAGTCCCGCTCGCTGCCCACGCTATGTTAGTTTTTAGATCCAGTAAGCGGGGTGTTGTCCATACGTTATATGTTCACGGTCAACTGGGGATGTGGATATGGCTGTGAGAGTTGGCGCTAGGAAGATTAGATTGTGGCAAAATAAAACAAGAAATAATATCTGCAGAAGCCGGACAAAAATGGGGGAAATATTGACGTTGTTTATATAAGAAATTAACATCAGAACAGAGGTTACAGGGAGAATAAAAACATTTAACATAAAAGAAAAAGACAAAATGCATCCAGCGAATTCCCAACAGAGAGAGGGTTTGTGTGTGATAAACACATATTGAATCGCCTGGGGTAGGTTTATGACTAATAGTCCAGTCTCATACAGACTTCTCACGACTCTCGACTCCAGTCTCTTTCGCCTGGCCTCATCTGTCTGTCTTTCTTGTCAGCCTTTCTTGTCGGCCTTGTAGCGCCGCGACTTGTAACGGTCGCCTGCGGGTGCCCATGCACGTGATGGCATGCTGAGACGACGATGTGCCAACCGATCGCAGTCTCTCCCATCTCTTCGAGAATTCTCTCCCGACTGCCTTATTAGCAAAATCTCGAGTTAATATAGGAAAAGGATCAGCTGATCACAATTGACCCTCGGCCCGGCACGCGATTATCACGGGTGCTGCCTACAGCCCAAAACCATGTGAGTTTCAAAGTTCTGCATAGCTTTAGTAAGCTCTATTTCAAATTTTAACCGATAAAAATTACTTCGATCATTTTTATTGTTTTTGTAATGACCCAATTCTAAATGGGCGAGATCAGATTTCCCATCCATAAACAAAATTGCTCTGATCTAATTTTGTTACCTAGATTCACTCCAATTATTTACCTTATCTCAATCACGAGTTCATCTCGCTTCACCAAAATTATACTTTGGGATATCTGAACATTGATTCAACCTTTTAATCAAAACAAATACTGTTAAACAAAACCAAGTATCTCGCCCATCCCCATTGTTTACTAGTGAGACAGGTTTAAAATATCGCCTCCTGCCCTGAGATCGTGTTTCTCATCGGTAAACAAGCATCTTAACTCAAATTGTGCTTTGATATATACACACTATATCCCTTTCCAGTCAATAAAAGTTATATTTGCGTGTGTGCATTCATGTGGGTGCGCGTGTGTATGCCACTCTCTGTTACATTCTTTCTTTTTGTTGGTTTTCTTTCTTTCTTTTTGTTGGTTTTTCTTTCTTTCTTTTTGTTGGTTTTTCTTTCTTTCTTTTTGTTGGTTTTTCTTTCTTTCTTTTTGTTGGTTTTTCTTTCTTTCTTTTTGTTGGTTTTTCTTTCTTTCTTTTTGTTGGTTTTTCTTTCTTTCTTTTTGTTGGTTTTTCTTTCTTTCTTTTTGTTGGTTTTTCTTTCTTTCTTTTTGTTGGTTTTTCTTTCTTTCTTTTTGTTGGTTTTTCTTTCTTTCTTTTTGTTGGTTTTTCTTTCTTTCTTTTTGTTGGTTTTTCTTTCTTTCTTTTTGTTGGTTTTTCTTTCTTTCTTTTTGTTGGTTTTTCTTTCTTTCTTTTTGTTGGTTTTTCTTTCTTTCTTTTTGTTGGTTTTTCTTTCTTTCTCTTTTTTTCTTTTTTTCTTTCTTTCTCTTTTTTTCTTTTTTTCTTTCTTTCTCTTTTTTTCTTTTTTTCTTTCTTTCTCTTTTTTTCTTTTTTTCTTTCTTTCTCTTTTTTTCTTTTTTTCTTTCTTTCTCTTTTTTTCT
The DNA here is from genome assembly GCA_964036315.1 of Acanthosepion esculentum. Classification (NCBI taxonomy): domain Eukaryota; kingdom Metazoa; phylum Mollusca; class Cephalopoda; order Sepiida; family Sepiidae; genus Acanthosepion; species Acanthosepion esculentum. The sequence goes on from OZ038477.1 coordinate 81,091,930, forward strand.
TTTTTTCTTTCTTTCTCTTTTTTTCTTTTTTTCTTTCTTTCTCTTTTTTTCTTTCTTTCTTTCTTTCTCTTTTTTTCTTTCTTTCTCTTTTTTTCTTTCTTTCTCTTTTTCTCTTTCTTTCTCTTTTTTTCTCTTTCTTTCTCTTTTTTTCTCTTTCTTTCTCTTTTTTTCTCTTTTTTTCTCTTTTTTTCTCTTTCTTTCTCTTTTTTTCTCTTTCTTTCTCTTTTTTTCTCTTTTTTTCTCTTTCTTTCTCTTTTTTTCTCTTTTTTTCTCTTTTTTTCTCTTTCTTTCTCTTTTTTTCTCTTTCTTTCTCTTTTTTTCTCTTTCTTTCTCTTTTTTTCTCTTTCTTTCTCTTTCTTTCTCTTTCTTTCTCTTTCTTTCTCTTTCTTTCTCTTTCTTTCTCTTTCTTTCTCTTTCTTTCTCTTTCTTTCTCTTTTTTTCTCTTTTTCTCTCTTTCTTTCTCTTTTTTTCTCTTTTTCTCTCTTTCTTTCTCTTTTTTTCTCTTTCTTTTTCTTTTTCTTTTTTTCTCTTTTTTTCTCTTTTTTTCTATTTTCTCTTTCTTTTTCTTTTTTCTCTTTCTTTTTCTGTTGGTTTTCTTAAATAGTTTTTCTATTGAAAGAGCTGTTTATTAACTTGACTCACTGATACTATAGTGTTTTCATTTATCATATTTAGTATCTTTACCAACTTTAAAAATGAAGTTAACCATTTAAAAAAGTTGCCACTGTAATGATCTCCGGTTTATTACTGAAATGCATTTGATCCCGAAATAGAGAATTACTTGTTATTTTGATATGCTGGGTTCCCAAAGAGACAAGGAAGAAAAATTTCTTGAATTTTCAGTCTTAAAGTCTTTAAAAAAAAAAGAGGAAAAAGGCAATATTCTAAGTTAATCTTATCTTTTGATTATTAAAAGTAAAAGAGCATGAAATCTGGACAATCTTATATTTCAGAAAGTTACTTTATTTGGAAGTTTTTTAATTTTTTTTTTATTATTATTATTATTATTTTATTATTTTTTTAATTTTTTGACATATTTTCATACACTCCAGAATTACCTGTACTGATATTGTGTCCATCCAAAAACATGAACAACTACTACTATTGTAACATAATCTGTATATTGCATCATACACTCTGGGATATCTATATTAGCAGTTATCCTCCAAAAATATCAAAGCTACAGTTAATGATTGAGGCTGTCAAAGCAGTAATGGATTGAGCAGCTGAAAATTGTCACTCCTGTTAAGTATATTGTGCTCATACTAAATTCTTAGTAAAAAGAATCTTAACTATTTATTCATCAAATACATTTTATCACTACTATAAATTATTTAACCCAATCTCTTGATTTGTCATATCCCTTTTTAGAATATACATTTTGACAAGGAGAGATTTGTTTTGGAGATCAGTGTACTTATCAGTAATGTTACATTATTTGAAATATGTCATAAATAAACTCATTTATTTCATCTGTTAAACTGCATGCATTAGCCCTGTCAGTAAACTTATAAATCGGGTCACAATGAATGTCAAGACAATGTGGATTTCAATGTTTAGCAAGGACAAATTTGAAAGGTAGCTTTGAATATAAAATATGGAATTGCCTGTATCACCTGAATTACTATGAAGTTTTGGGTTGGTCTGATCAGTATAGTTGTATATTTGCCACCATTTTTGTTGAATAATACTACTTGAAAGATTATATCCACTCCACCTTTCCATTAGAGAAATGTATAGAATGGATTGGAAAAAAACATTGATAGCATAAAACAATAACAATAGCATAAAAAAATCACTGTTAGAAAATGGAACTGAACAATTTTACTATATTATACAAAGATATTTTGAAAATTATGAAATTTGCATAATTTATTGCTGATGAATTTATGATGGAACATGGCAGTAATAAGAGTCAAATAAATTTATAGAATTGGATAAAATAAGGTGATTATAAAAGCTGCTTGGAAATTAGTAATACTGTTAAAATACATTTTTAATTACAAAAGTTTTTTTTTTTAGTTTTCATGACTTCTATTATTTTGTTTCTTAAATTGATGCAATTTCTGACATATAAATGAAATTTGAAAATATTTCTAGTTTTTTCTACCCATTTTTTTTATATATATATATATTGTGTAAATTCTTAATTTTACTTTCGTTATGATCTTACTAGATTCTTTTTTTGTTATATATAGTAGCTACATCTCTTGACAAAATCTGATCCTTTAAATCATAATTGATTTTAAAGTTTACAGAATTTGAAGAAAAACTGTATGTTTATGAGAAATGTATAAATTACATTTAAATTCCAATTAATAAATTGTAAAATTTTGTACTTTTAGGCTACTGGACTCCATTTTAGACACACTGATAATATCAATCATTGGTTGACTGCAATGGAGGAAATTGGATTGCCCTCGGTAAGACATTTCTGCTCATCCTTAAAATGAACAAATTTGGTTATGCAAGTATTTCTTTACTTGATATTGAATTAAGTTTTCACATTTTTCTGGATTAGTATATTTAATGACATTACAACATATGCTAGGTCATCAATATCAATTCATGTTTTGTGTTAGTCTCTTTAACTAACAAATAAGTGCATTGGACTGGGTATCCAGGAAATAAAGAAAAAACTATTTGCAATTAGAATTTATTAAATTAGATAATCTATTAAGACATCATTACGACTAAATCCTTTTTCTAAATGAACTTAATTATGAGTATCACTGCCTTAAAGTAAAAAAGATTAAACAATTTACCATGTTTTTTATTACACTTAAAAAAAAAAAGTAGCTGAAATGCTTATTAACATATGAAAAATTTGTAGACTTATGAGCTTGTTTAAGCATCCATCTTTGGGCTAACAACAATAATAAAAAACAGCAAATAAAATTTAAAAAAGTTTCAAACATGTAATTCTGGCTAAACTTTCAAGTAACAATTTTGGTTGTCTGTTTCATAAACTGTTATTAACTAAAAAGATAAACTGATTATGAACTATAGTCACAACTATTATTTGATGGTGAGGAAGAAAAGTATGAACTGTAGGAAATAAAATTTCTTAAATACATGAAATTACTAAATCTCTGTAATCATCCAAGTACAAGGTTGCCCAGAAGGAGATTATTAGGAGAAAAATGTGAATGTTTGCAGAACTTGTCCAGTGTCTGGATGGCTGAAGTTTTTTGCTAATAAGAGCCAAAGATAATGGAAGGTAGGCATTACATATACTAAGTGAACATTATATCTTAAAAAGAAAACTGCAAATAATCTCCTTATTTACAGAACTTCATTGAGAAAAATAACTGCAGGAAATATCATCAGTTATATACTCAGGGCTGAAAATGCAGCCACTTTATTAAAGACTATGGGAGAAATAATCAATATCTTACTAATAAAAGCTCTTAAATGGCTTTCACTGTGGTTATCACTTAGAAAGAAGTTAGACATTTAGCAAGTTTAAAGTTGATCTTACAACGCTACAAACAGTAAAAAATGTTGAAAAGTGTATTAAAAGCAGAAGCACAATAGCAGAACACAAAGGGATACTAGACAAGGGTGTTGCGTGCACACATGTGCGCAAGGTCACAAAGCTGCCAACTGGCAAAATAAAGATTTATTAAAAATTTAGACCATTCGAATTTTTTCTTTAAAGATGATGCTATTATAAATCCAAGTGTAGCAGAATATGAGGCAATAGGTAGCTTAGCAGACAATTGGTTTGTTGCTAAAGTGTACATGGGAGATTGATGAATTGGGTAACTGGTGTTGGCATAGAAAATGGAATTGGTACTGTATATACTCACAGATAGGTCACTCCACTAGATAGGTTGCACCCCTACTTTATGGCTTAATAATTGATGATTTACTGTTAACTTGCAGATAGGTTGCACTATAATCTGGGGAGTTACACGGCTCTTTTTTAATGTAAGAATTATCAGATTTCTACCTTTATTTCAAAACTTAGAATTATTAATACACTTTTGCAGTTAAAATACATTTCATCAATCTGTAATAGAGAAAGTTTTGCTCATGCTGTATTCACTAATAATTTTTCCAAGTACTGACTAATCATTTCACAGATCCCAAGAGAATGAAAAAGCCTGAATTTTTGAAACAGTTTAACAATATTACTGATAATAATTTTCACCACTTTTTCAGTTTCTTCTTGCTGTCATCAAATTTTAACATTTTCCTATTGATTCTTTGTTCTGTCACCATAGCCATCACATTCAGTTCTTTATCACTAACTGCATATGTAAGTGCTAATGTACACATTTTAGATAATAATTCTGCTTATATTTTTGGAAAAGTTTGAAATCCTTGTATTCTTGATAAGATTTTGATATTTTTTTCCAATAAGCAATATTTGGCATTGACATTTGAATATATTTTCATTGCAGATTTTTTATCCTGAAACAACAGATATATATGATAAAAAAAATGTACCGCGAGCAATTTATTGTGTACATGCTCTTAGGTAAGACAATGTTTTGTGTATAATTATTCTAAAACCAGAAGTATTGCTTGGTGGTGCCTGGTTTAAAATGGATAAAACACTTTCTCACATGCAAAAGGGGCTCTATATTCACCAAAAATCAACCAATTTTGATCAGCTGTGTCCACTCTCCAGTGTATAGTATGAGGGTGGGCTGAAAATTTCATAGGCTGACTATGGAGGAGTGATGCTAGAGCTGTGAAATTTTGCATGCATTAATTTCAATTCTTAAGTGCATTGTTTCTTTCCAGGTAAACTGACATCTTACTGTTCAAAGAAAATTTTTCATCCTTTTGATCAAAACAATCATCAGCAGATATGTTGTCCTTATTTTGATACTGGTTCTCAGCCAAGTGTTTTTTCATGTTGGAGAACAGATGATAGTCAAATCAGGAGAATAGGGAGGGGGATCAACCAGTTCAAAGCCAGCTACACACAAGCCATTGTGTGCTGGAGCATTGTCCTGATGAAATAAGACACTTTTCACCAGTTTTCCTGGGTGTTTGGTCTCGATAGCTTTTTGAAACTGCTTCAACAATTTGGCATAGTACTCTCCATTGATGGTATGGCCCTTTTTGAAGATAGTAAAAAAAAAAAAAACAATACCTTTTGCATCCCAAAATACTGTGGCCATCACCTTCCCTGCAGATAAAGCAAGTGAGGAAAGGTTTCCACTGCATGGATTGTCTCTTTGGCTAAAAGTTGAGTTAGGAAATATTTAAAGTAACCAGCTGCATCTGTCTCAAATAACAGATGTTCTCATGAGGTGATCACCCTGTGTACTTCAGGTGTCAGAAGATGCAGAACCCACTGAGCAGAAACCTTTGTCATGCCAAATTCATTGTGCAGAATGTTCTTGACTCTCGCATGGGATATCCTAATAGCATTGGTTATTTGATTTATAATCAATCACCTGTCATCATCACCATATAGTGAACATTATCAATGTTTTCCTTGGTGATGGCAGTCACAGGACATTCAGACTTTGGCTAATCTTCAATACTCTTTCATACCCTCCTAAATGCAGCTTCCCACTTTTGCAATGTTAATAAAGCTTGAGTATCATCCCCCAATGTAGCAGCCATGTCAGCATGAATGTTCTTGGAGGCTAAACCCTTAATCTGCAGGTACTTGATAACACCACAATAGCAAATTTTGTCCATTTTCAATAGACTTGTTATTTTTGAAGTCTTCTTTTTCACTGTCAATAAGATTTGAAATTAATGCATCACTCATTCATAGTCAGCCTATGAACTTTTTAGCTCACCCTTGTAGATCAAAGGGATTCTTAATGCTAGTGTCATCAATATTAATTTTCCTTGTTTATGTGATAGATATCAGAAAAAATTTATTTCTAAAAACAATGGCTTTTCTATTCTGCTAAGTAATCATACTTAAAGGAAAATTGTTTAAAAAATGACAAAACAATGTACACAAAATGATAGCACAAGTAATAAAAAAAAACTTTTACTGCAAGTTAAAACATGAAAAAGAAAATGAAATTCCTTAATTTTATCCAGTATATCCAACTCACTCAGAGAAGCACATTATATTTGTGATTTATTACAAAAAAATGCATTAAATTTATAATCTCCAAAAGTTCTTACCATAAAAAATTTACCAACACTATTATATACAAAATTTCTATCTTTAATGGAACAAAGACCCAGTTTATATATTAACTATATAACTACCAACACAATTTTGTCACAGTGGATAAATGCCACGTTGGTCAAAGCACAATCAATATCCAGAGACTACATAATGCTGATGCTCTTAACCCATGCAAATCCTTTATGATAACACCTGTATTTGATATGTTGGCTATACCAAAAGTCTTCATTGTTTGAAACTCTCACAAAATAAAAAATTTTAAAAAATACAGCTGAACAGGATTTTTTTCAGCTAAGACAATAGGATTTGTAATCTATTTAATGGACATATTCAGTTCAGAAAATGCCTTGCTTAGCATGTGTTTACATGATGGTAAATGTTGAAAGTTTGCTCCGGAATGTTGCTTGTATTATAAATTCTTGAGCTTGAAAAAGAACTTAAAAGCAAAGAGAAAGTGCTTGATGACACTCAAGTCTCTTCAAATGGCAAAAGGCAGTTGAGATATTGATTTTCAAACTCTAAGCAATCTCTTCCATTGAAAATCTTTCATTTATTCTCCATGGTGGCAAGCAGAGAGTATTCTTCAATGTCAAAAGTCACCTGGAGTGTGGTTTACCATTTAGGTTAAAATCACCCTGACAAATCTGCCAGACTATTTTTTGGCTGTCTTGAAGGGCTGGAGCATGGTTCAAATAAACTTTTTTAATTTTTTTTTTTTGTCATAATGCCAACTCATTAAAATATAAATTTCTGAAATTTATAAAGCATAAGTACAACTGTTCAACCTATATCTTTAAGGCATTCACAAGGACAAAACACACCCTTGTCCGAGAGAGAATCCAGTACAATCATTGGATAAAAAAGAGACTACAAGCTCATATCTCCCAGAGGCTCAAGGATTTCTTCAACAGAATTACTAATGAAGACGACCAGAGAAGGATCCAAAATGACCTGGATAAATCTTTCAGACATGAATTCAATGTAGTCAAGGCTCACCAAGTACAAAAATGAAATAGATTGAAAGATCAGAAGTTGATGCACACGGTCCATCACCTACCAGTGAAAGCAGTAATCAACATCAGCCAATATCAGTTGAGTGCCTCTGAGGAGTCAGTATTGAATAAGGGTCTCAACTTCGCCACAACCATCAGGTGAGTGCCATACTTGGACATCATTGCCAGAGTCGAGGAGATTGCCTTGAACATCCCTCAGGCTCAGGTAGATGAACTGAGATGGAAGGTGAGACAGACCTTGGAGAGTGCCAAGCCGCCCAGGTCTAACATAACAAAACTGGAGAGGCTGGCGATCAGATCCCTACAGAGGAACGAAAACATCATCATACTACTGGCTGACAAAGGCAATGCGACTGTAGTGATGGACAAATCAGATTATACAAGAAAGCTGGAAACCTCATTAGCAATGGTAGCTACAGCAAAGTAAAAAAGGATTCTACAATGAAAAGGGAACACAAACTGTCACAGATACTAATCAAAAACAAGTATCACTTCGCACCTAAGACGTATATCACAGCGTTACACCAATTTACCTCACATATACGGTCTCTCTAAGATTCACAAAGACGGTATTCCACTCAGGCCGATTGTTAGTTGCCAAGGCTGTGTGTCACCCTCTGAGTTGCTTCCTTGTAGATATAATTGACCCATTGATCGGAAAGTCTCCTTTATATGTCCGAAACTCAGCCCACTTCGTGGGAATAATCAAAGATGCTCCCATCTTATCCAACCAGATGGTGAGCTTGGACGTGGTGAGTTTGTTCAAAAAGGTACCCATAGAGGAGGCACTCTCAGTAGTCAGACAGATTGGCCTCTGACCCATCCCTAGAAAAGAAAGGGATCATCCGTTGCTTACAATACCAAGCAAAAGTCATAAGTGGCAACCCAGAGACATTAGATAAAGAATTGGTCAGTATAAGTAGTACCCTACAACGTAACAACTACCCTGGGTACATGGAAGCAGCCCAAAAAAACTGGGATAGGAGGGTACAAAAGGAGGACATCAACACTCAGAAAACAGTCTGCCTGCCTTATGTGAAGGGGTTATCAGAAAATACAAAGGATCTGTGGTCCATATAACATCAGGGCAACCTTCAAAAGCTTGATGACACTTCACAGATATCTCTCCCGAGTAAGACCCCCCCCCCCCGTAGAGGAGAACATGACTAAAGACTGTGTGTACGCTATCCCATGCAGCTGCAGAAAGAAATATAAAGGGGAGACAGGCCACTCCCTTAAGGTAAGGCTTCAAGAACACCAGAAAGCTGTAACACGAGGGGAAGTGGAAAAATTGGGCGTGGCTGTTCATATATGGAGAGAGAAGGGAGATCACCGCCCTCTGTGGGATCAGGTTGAGATCATAGACAAAGAACACTATTGGAAAATTCGTAAACTTAAGGAATCAGCACATATGCTAGGCCACAAAAATCTCCCGAGCTGACCAAGCATAGAAATGAATACAATATGGGAACCAGTAATAATGAACACCAAAGAAAAGCGATAATAACAACAAAAATTGCAATATGAGCTCTGGTAAAAACATGAATGATAACAGCAAAAATTGCAATATAAGCACTGGTAAAAAAAATGATGCTGAAGACTTTAGGTTTATAATACCCAGAAATTCATACACAGATGTCCTCACAGTGGATAAAGGTGTTAGTTAGATCCAGTGACAGGACCCAAAGAGTGAGTTCAATACCTGGTTAAAGCAGTGGAGAACTTTCAGAGGGAAATTAACAGGAGATAACTGATAACTGACATCCATTAAACATGGCACGTGGAACTAGAACAGTCTACTCCAGTGAGCGAAATAAAGGGTTCAGTTTGACATTCCAACCACCTGAAGAAGGCCAGAACGTACAACGACCGAAACGTAATAAATATGGCGACAAAGATGAGGACAATAGTCCGAATAATGTAAATAAAAATATCACCATTCAACAAAGTCTGACTCTCAACTGAACGATGCAAGGACACCAGAAATTTTTTTTTTTAAAAAAAACCTGTTATATATTATAACATCAGTAGTAAACAAAGAGGAAGCTGAAGTTTCTGGGACACATAATAAGGAAAGAGGGCCTAGAGAATCTGATACTCAAGGTCAAATATAGGGAAAGAGAGACAAGGGAAAACAACGTGTGACATACCTGGCAGACTTAAGCAAGTGGACGACAGAACATGGTCTGGGGGAGGAAGCAGAGGGAAGGAACTTGTTGAGAGCTGCAAGGGATAGAGGGAGGTGGAGAGCCATGATCGCCTACATTCTGAAAGGATATGGCACATGAAAAGAAAGTAAACAAAGCAATATTTTATCAGATGAGTTATGGTACACCTAAGTAGAAGTATTATAAAAATTATAAAGAGATAAAATTGTTTTTGTTTTATAATAATTTTCAGTTGTTTAACTTATTTTGAGGTTAATTTTATTATGTATTTTTTTAAATTTCAGTTTATATTTATTCAAACTTGGACTAGCACCACAAATACAAGATCTTTATGGGAAAATAAATTTCACTGGTATGTATTATGTTTTGTGTGTTTGAGCTCTTAAATGCTGATAAAATGTTTTTTTCCCAATGTGTTCAATATTTGAGTTAGATATGAATTCTTTCCTTTTAGATTAATAGATTTATTGTAAACATTCAGGATTTTGTTTCTTATCTGAAATTATGATGTGTAATGTATACAACTCTGTAAATTTCTTTTTCTCTGAAAGTAATTACATTTTTGGTATATTATTCACTACTTCTCAAGTGTTGTCTCTGACTTTTACTTTTATTCATATTAATAATAATCTTCAGTTTTCACATTATTCCTATTATTCGTCTTTGAACAGGTCAACTATTGGTTGCATTTTCTTTTAACAAATTGATAAATTTTAATGGATTTTCTAAAACAACTTTACACTGATAATTATATCAAAATTCAACCATCACTTAGTATTCTTAAAAGGTAAATGAAAATTTAGCTTCTATTTATATGAAATATTCATAAATTATTCCCTCTTTGAAACAGCTAATCATTGGAATGATCAAATGATATACATCATGTTCCTTATTATTGAGATAGATGTTCCATAGTTACATGAAATTTTATTTTACAACTGTGGGCTTTAACTGATTGAATACTTGGTAATTTAAATTTGATTATACTGATTATTACAAGTGTCAGTAGTTCTTGGGATTATTTATATACACACATACACACACACACACACACACACACACACCACAATGTAATATGTTCTTTTTATGGCTTATAGAAGGAAATCTTTTATGCCCTAAAACTTAAAAAGGAAAAGAGTACTGTAAAATGCTCAATGCTTCATAAAATGTAGAGCTATCTAAGATCTTACATATCTTGAATTAAAATAAAAAAACGCACAGCAACTGGTTTGCAAATTAACTTTTGCTTTCTAGCTAGTTGGGCCACAAATTCCAGAATCTATAAGATGGTTTATGGGGTGGTTTCAGTTAAATAATAACCAAGCTATGCTATGGAATTTTACGACTGTTTATTCAAGCTGCACAAAAATCTACTGCTATATATATTGGAATTGGATATGAAATGGTTCATAACTATATATTTTTCTTCACTCTGCTGCCAAGTTGTTTACTATTAAAACTGGTCGAAGAGAAGAGTGACCGACATTAATCTCATAAATAACATTTCAGAAAGTGTATTCAAACATTTTCCTAATGGAATACAGTATAAGTTATCAACAGATGTTGTCATTGTTGGAATATTCATTCAAAAACAAAAACGTTTGCTATGTCCCTTAAGAGTGAGGGATGTTAATTTTATTGTATCATGAAACAAAGCCCCACTTGAATGGGGGGGGGGGTGATATATGCCTCCATTAAATAAGGCACTGAAAACCAGGATTGGAAAAATGTTTTTCAGCTTATTGAATAAAACATTTCCTACTTGGATCTCCATTTCCTCCTCCCAGCTATGGGTTAAATAGTAGGATTGTAACAGGAAAACTCATTATTCTAAAAAAATTGTTAATGCAATATTCACTTGTGAAAAATAAAAATTCTTACAGTCAAAAATATGTTTAGGCTTTCAATAACCCACAGTTGTTATAAGCCATAAAAAAACAAAATCAATCTCACCTAGGTCCAAGTTGTATAGAATTTTCAATGGAAACACTGTCAAGTCATACAGTGTGCGGTAGATAAATTGTCGTCTAAATTACACAAAAATGAAAATAACACTGACATCTCATTTTAACAGATATATTTACCAAAATTATGCAAAAATATCTTGAAATACTTGTTACGAGAATGTATTTCTATAAAAAGAAAGTCACAATAAGGTTAAAATTTATAGTAAGGGATTCTACTGAGTCCTACCTGTTAATACAAAAAAGTTTTCTTTCATGAAGTAGTTGTAAAATAGAGAAATTTGAAATAGAACGTTTGGAAGATTCGAGTTCATTCCAGTATATTCGAGAAGAATCTCTATGAAAAGTTGCCGACCAACAAAAACCCAAAAAGAGAATTTCATGGAACAAATCTGATAAATAGAATTTTGACTATTTTCATTGACCAAACTAAAAATTAATCTTCATATACACACATTTGTGGATTTCCAGTAATAGCAACTAGATTACTTCGCTAGTCCTAACGTAATAAAGACACTTGACTCTCCTCCCTTCTCCCTCATAACACTTTGCCAGTAACTCTGTGTTTTCTGTTTGTATAGCCACTTGTATATCTTGTATATATTTTATTTTGTGTTTTTTCCTAGTTAATTAAATATTTGTTTGTTATTTTAGCTCTGTGTTTTGGCAAATCATTCTTTTTTCCTTTGTTACAATTATCAACACGTAACAAAATGGGGGCTCGTCCAACTCGATAATATTGTATAAAAAAAAAAAAAAAACTCAATACGTATTTGACAAAAAAAAAAAACAGGCAAAACAAAAACATGCCTTTTTCTGTGGAAAATTTTTTAAGTTTTGCCGATCTGGGCGAATCATTCAAAGTTTTACAAAAATTGCAGCTATTACAAATTGCAGACTATTTCAGGTTAAATACAAACCGGTCAATGAAAAAAGCAGAAATAAAAAGTATTGTAGCTAAAGAACTAATGGATAAAAACCTTAGACTCGTGTAATATTGACAAAAAAGATGACCAAAGTAGTTTACGTCTTCAATTAGAAATAAAGAAATTAGAGATGCAAGAAAGAATAGAATTGGAAAGATTAAGAATTGAAGCTGAAATAGTTGGAAAAATTGAAACTACGAGAAAATAGAAGTCAACATTTCGATAATTCTTCCTTAAGTGCAGCATTTGATGCAGGAAGATATATCAAACTAGTACCTAAGTTTTATGAAAAAACTGGAAAAATATTTTCCTAATTTTGAAAAAATTGCAATAAATCTGGTCAACACTCTTACAGACGGTTTTGGTCGGCAGAGCTGCTGATATATACTCGGCTCTCAGTATTGAAGAGGCCACAGATTATGGAAAAATAAAAAATGCCATATTAAATGCATACGAATTAGTACCGGAGGCATATAGGCAAAAATTCAGGAAATATAAAAAATTCGAACGGCAGACATACATTAAGTTTGATGGGTTAGGGCGGAAAAAATAAATAATGATTATGATAAGTTACGCCAACTCATTCTTATTGAAGAATTTAAACAATGGGTTTCACAGGAGATTCAAACACATCTCGATGATAAGAATGTAGAGGCTATTAACGAGGCGGCGGTAATTGAAGATACCTATAGTCTAACTCACATGAAGAATTTTTTTAAAATTAAAATAACCGAAAACACTGTCGGAATCTCACCCTCATAATGTATCTCGTAGAAGTTATATACACAAAAAAATAAAAGATACACCTAAAAGTTCTCTTCCAACAGAATCAAAAATTTCTTGTGCCTACTGTAAGAAGGATAATCACATCATATCTGACTGCCGAATCCTAAAAAGAAAACGGGAAGAAAATAACTCCCTTCAACCTCATGCCTTTGTTAGACAACAAATTAAGAGTAACTCCTTTCCTCAGTCTTCCTTCTCAAAACCAGGTGTTAGTGAAAGCAATAAAAACTCGTATATGGAAAATTATAGACCATTTTTGTCTCAGGGTTCTGTTTACATCAACGACCCTGAGAAAGCTAGGCCTGTCCAAATCTTGCGAGACACCGGTGCGTCTCAAACCTTACTATTAGAAGGCATACTACAGCTATCGGAATCAACCTTCACTGGCAATTTTGTTTTATTACAAGGCATTGAATTGGGTGTCATTAAGGTGCCTCTTCACAAAATTTATATAAAATCGGAATTGGTGAATGGTCCTGTCGTAGTCAGTGTACGACCAACCCTACCGGTTAAAGGGGTCTCCTTACTGTTAGGCAATGACTTATCAGGTGACAGGGTAGTAGCAGAACCAGTTGTCTGTGATAAAATAGAAAAAATGATGAATTTGTGGTCGAAGAAAATAGTGACGTATACCCTGGTTGTGTTATTAATAGGGCGAAAGCAAAGAAGCAAATTTCAGAAAAGAAAGATTCAGCAACACTAGCTAATCAGTTACAATTGAATGAAACCTTTATATCTCATCATTTAGAACAAACCATTAATTCGGATAAAAAATTAAATAAACCATCTCCCCAAAAAAAAAATGGCACAGATAAAATGAAAGACGATCTAAATCAAAACCAACTTGTTATTGAACAAGAAAAAGATCCTGAAATTTGTCTTTTAAAAAATAAAATACTCCCTTTAGAAGAAACAAGAAAAGTTAGAGAATGCTTTTATATGAGAGATGGCATTTTAATGAGGAAATGGCGCCCAGTGGATGCTAGTCTAAATGAGGAGTGGAAGATAATAAACCAAATAATGGTCCCGAAAATATACAGACAAGAAATACTAAACATAGCTCATGATACTCCAATGTCAGGACATTTAGGAATAAAGAAGACCTGTGAAAAAATATTAAATCATTTTTACTGGCCGAAACTTAGACAGGATGTCGTCAATTTCTGTAACTCCTGCCACATATGCCAGATTGTCAGAAAACCTAATCAAAAGATTCCATCCGCCCATCTGAAACCTATTCCAGCATTTAAAGAACCTTTCAGTAGAGTACTAGTTGATTTGCCGCTAGAGAAGCTGTTCAAGACACCTTTTCAATTGGTTTTTGGACATACGGTTAGGGGTCCTTTAAGACTTCTAAAAGAAAAATGGTTGTTTGAAAAAATGAGATGCATCTTTTGGACTACGTATCAAATTTTAAAGAGAAATTATACAATACTTTCAAAATAGCACAAGAAAATTTAATAAGACAAGATACGATAAAAATAGTAGAAATCGTAAATTTGAAAGTGGTGACAAAGTTTTAGTATTTTTACCAATTCCTAATCATCCTCTACAAGCAAGATATTTTGGTCCTTATGAGATAGAAAAGAAAATTAATGATGTAAATTATATCATCCGCACCCCAGATCGAAGAAAAAAGAAAAAAATTTGCCACATTAATATGTTAAAAAATTACATCGACAGAAATTATGTAACTAATACTAAACCAGTCTCAACATTAGTAATACAGATCAATTTGAAGATGATTTAGACAATAATGAAGATACAGTTATTAGGGAGAAGGACATGGGTCAGAGTAGTCATTTAAAAAACTCGGAAATCCTGTCTAATTTAAATGTAAAATTCAAACATTTATCAAATGAGAAAAGAAAAATTCATGGTTTGGTCAGTGATTTTCAAAATCTTTTTCCTGGTGTTCCTAGAAAAACAATGGTTGCAGTACATGATGTTTTAGTTGGAGATGAAAAACCCATCAAACAACATTTTTACCGGGTAAATCCAATCAAGCTTCAGCAGTTGAGAGCAGAGATTAAATATATGCTGGATAATGACATCATTGAACCAAGCAACAGTCAGTGGAGTTCTCCTTGTATTCTTGTACCAAAACCTGACGGCACTTACCGATTTGTAACAGATTTTCAAAAAGTAAATGCAGTAACCAAAAGTGACTCTTTTCCAATTCCTAGAATTGATGACTGTATTGTCAACATTGGCAAGGCAAAATATGTCAGTAAATTTGCTTTAATGAAAGGTTATTGGCAAGTGCCATTAACTGACAATGCCAAAGAAATTTCAGCATTTGTAACTACTGATGGTTTATACCAATATAAGGCTATGGCGTTCGGGATGAAAAATGCGCTGGCAACCTTTCAAAGGATGATGCATTCCCTTCTACACAAAATTCAGGGATGTGAGGTCTACATAGATGATGTAATTGTATACAGCATGACTTTGGATGAACATATATACATCATCAAACAATTTTTTCTTAAGCTGGAAGCAACAAACCTATGTGTGAACCTAAACAAGAGTGAATTCTGCCATGCAAAATTAAATTATTTGGGCCATACTGTTAGTCAGGGACAGGTTAAGTCTATCACAGCAAAAGTGGATGCTATCTTAAAGTATCCTATTCCAACTAACAAAAAACAACTAATGAGATTTCTCAGTATGGCAGGATTCTATAGAAAATTTTGTAAAAATTTCTCGTCGATAGCAAGTCCTCTCACCAACCTCCTTAAAAAGGAAGTAAAATACAAGTGGAGTGAAACCTGTAATAAGGCTTTCAACAGAATCAAGTCGACTCTCATTGGTGGCCCAGCTCTTGCAACTCCAGTTTTTTCAAAACAATTTAAATTGCAAATTGATGCCAGTGATGTCGGTATGGGTGGTATCTTAATCCAAGAAGATGATGAAGGCGTCAATAGAGCCATTGGATATTTCTCAAAAAAGTTAAACACCTACCAGAAGAATTATTCTACTATTGAAAAAGAATGCTTGGCGGTGTTATCAGCGCTACATGATCATAATCCATTAACTTTCCTTCAAAAGATGACTAACAAAAATCAAAGACTTACAAGATGGAGTCTTCTCCTGCAAGAATATGATATTATTATAAAACACATTAAAGGAAGGAACAATGTTATTGCAGATGCTTTATCTAGAGTATAACTTTTCATATAAAAAAAGTTTTTTTGATAAGGCTTATTGCTTTACAAAAAAAAAAAAGAAAGAAAAATGGACTGATATTGTCTTAAAAGTTTTTCATTATAATTTCAAAATTTTTACTTTGAAGTGGGGAAGTGTTACGAGGATGTATTTCTATAAAAAAGAAAGTTGCAATAAGGTTAAAATTTATAGTAAGGGATTCTACTGAGTCCTACCTGTTAATACAAAAATTTTCTTTCATGAAGTAATTGTAAAATAGAGAAATTTGAAATAGAACGTTTGGAAGATTCGAGTTCATTCCAGTATATTTGAGAAGAATCTAGATGATTCGAGAAACATCTAGAAATATGCAAATTAGGTGTTAGCCCCTATAAAATAAGTTTTTGGTAAAGGGTTGTCAGTTGGTGTAAAAGGAATTGCTGCCAGTATCAACTCCGACTTTTGATTCAAGGATTATTATATCCAGCCGAAAGAATCTCTATGAAAAGTTGCCGACCAACAAAAACCCAAAAAGAGAATTTCATGGAACAAATCTGGTAAATAGAATTTTGACTATTTTCATTGACCAAACTAAAAATTTATCTTTATTTACACACATTTGTGGATTTCCAGTAATAGCAACTAGATTACTTCGCTAGCCCTAACGTAGTAAAGACACTTGATTCTCCATCCTTCTTCCTCGTAACACTTCGCCAGTAACTCTGTGTTTTCTGTTTGTATAGCCAATTATATATATATATATATATATATATATATATATATATATATATATATATATATATAATTTTTTTTTTTTTTTTTTTTTTTTTTTCAGTAAATTAAATATTGTTTGTGATTTAGCTCTGTGTTTTGGCAAATCATTCTTTTTTTCCTTTGTTACAATTATCAACACGTAACATACTAAAGAGTAAATTTATTCAATAAAATCCCAATTGGCTTCAAACACAGCCTCCAGACAACTTCGGGATCTCCTGCAACTCTTCTGGAATTGTCATGGTGCTCTTTTTCTTACAGACAGTGCCCAACTGACCCTACTATACTGTGCAGTCAACAAAATCAAAAACAAACAACGTGCATGCACAAAATATAAAATTCCATCAATTTACACCTTGTTGCATACTGAATATGGTTATACTGATAAGATAGTTAAAAAAAAATGAGGAAATAAAGTGGGGGACAGCCAAGATGTAATTGAAGGGATAAGAGCAATTGCCCATTGAATGGCAAAATGCCTGACAAGGCAACAGTAAAGGCAAAATTATATATTTTTGGTCAAATGAATAGCCATTCAAACAAAGTGTCCTTCACACTGGAGAGTACATGAACAGCACCACTTGATCAAGATATGTATGAAACCTTATGGGAAAACTGTACATATACTCAGAGGAAGTGAGTGATTATGAAAAATATTTTTAATGTATTTGTAAAGATAGGCATTTTAAGGAGATGTCATTAATGTACAGAGGATTAGTTTTTCTTATATTAACTTTCAAATTTTCACTAACAATTTGTAATGTAGTGAAGATTTTCTTCTATTATATAATTTATGGGTATGCACTAAAAAGTACTTTCTTAATGGACTTATGAATACACATAAATACAAGTTTATTCTTTCTACCTACCATTCTAAATTCAATTTTAAATAGCTGTAATTACTGTCATGAAATTAACAAGTCTTTTACTGTTGTAAAGATTATTCATTCTTTTATACAATAATGATCAACTGGCAAACAATAAATAATTTTCCTTCAGGATGAAATAGTTTATAATTTATTAATACTATTTTTAAATTGCTGTAACTTAAAAAAGAACTTCAATAACATTTTCAAGATTTACTTCATTATACAATAATTTTTGCAAATGAATACAATTTGGTTTTTATTCTATTTTTATTTTTTATTGGATGAATGCTAACTTGGATAATTTTTATTCATGTGATGATCTATTTTGGGAACAACTGGAAGACATAAACTTAAGAAACCTGTAATTTCAGCTAATGTTTGAATATTTTTTTATGTATAAATATATAGTAGTCTCTCATTAAGTATTATAACTTTATGTAAGGAAACATGTTGGTGTTATTTTACATCAATTTCTTATTTTCAAGTATTTGTTTTAAAACAGATTAAGCATTATACAGCTTATTTTGGTACTAACAGTAGTTATCCATATAAAAAGTTGTATTCTAGGTTTTAACCAGAAAACTAATTCTGCAAAAGCTTAAAGTGAATGAACTTATGATTCTTCACAGTAGAAAATATCTTTATTAAAAAATTGAATTGTTCTATTTTTCTGGTTCTAACATTTTTCTAATAACTAATATTTTTCCTTTTCAGCTACCATGTTTATTATTTAGTCTACTACTACTATTATTATTACCAAACACATCCTTATCAATCTGCAGCAAATGTAATACAGCTGTAAGTTATGTTTGGTTTAAAATTTATGAGTAGAATTATTCATTTCTTCTTGTGCATTTGACACAAAAGGGACTATCAGCAGACATTAGGTAAGCTGGGGTTCAGTTATGAGAGTATTGTGAGCATATCAAATAATAATTATGCAAAACTTAATATAAATCTTTCTGTTTCAGGAGTTACAAATCATTTAGTTCTCGGCTTATTAGGGCACGGGTGCCTGTCTATTGTCAAAAAAAAAAAATAATCTGTGTGTGTGCGTGCGTGTGTGCGTGCGTGCATGCGTGCGCGCACACACACACACACACACACAGTGATCATCAGTCTTGATGCATGCCAATTGAACCTACTGCATACCCACAAGGTATATGTAAGTTTTTATCGAGGTTAGACACCTAGATCTGCAGTGCTTATAGTCTATTGTTCATGTAATATTAACAGTGCTATCTTGAAAAGGATATGGTTCTTCACCATGCATGGACAATCTTCACTATTGAGAGGCTATTGCAATATTGCTATCTCAAAAAGGTACTACCTCTCACATCAGATAATAAATTTAATGCTGGGGTTAATGTTATGATTAATTTGGTAGAATACAATTTTTTTTTTTTTTCTATTGACTTCAATTTTTTTTGTCTTTAACTCATTAAGGCTCAGCATAAGATTTGGTATCTATAATTCTCAAAGTGTGTGTGTGTGATCGAACGTTGTTTATGTGTTTCCACAGTTTTCGTCCAATTTTGATGAAATTTTTTGTTTGATAATTCTTCAGTGCCAGTTTTGAGTCCAAATTGACTGGAAAAAAATTACAACCTTAAAGGTGAAAAATTGAAAAAACTGTGTGTCCATTTACCAAGTTTTGTTTGTTCGTTCTCTCATTTTCATTCGCCTGATACATTTCCTAATATTACTTTTTTACACATAACCTTCCAATCCTAGCTCATGCTCTGTGGGTGTGATTCACACCACGAGTGTATCTGTGGCCTGCAACATGTGCTGTTATGCACTGATGCATGTGCATATGCATGACCTGCAGAACATGACACTTGTTAAAGTTGCCTGCACAAAGCCCCGTTACACATCCAATCAAATGTTGCCGTGTCATACTGATTGTCTACTCAGTCCTAAGCTCATTGCTGCTGCTTAATTCTGCAATTCCACTTCTACTTCTGTCCATCCAGCCCTGCTTACACATTCCCTTTCTCTTGGTCAAGCATTCAATCTCTCTCAAGTGAGGTTACCTTTTCCGTTGCACAAAGCCTACTACTACAGTTTTAAGGCATTGCTTTCATTACCGTTTATAGCCGTTCCCAATTTAAATTTTTTTTATTGTCCTGCCAGTTTTTGCATTGCATTCACCGCAGTAATAAGTAAGCTTGCTTTTTTTTAAATTATTTTTTTTATTACTCAACATTTATTTTTCCAACCTTTCCTAAAGTTATTTGAGCTTAGTGATTACTGTAGCTGAGGCCACTGCTTGGTTGAGGAAAAAACAGACACTAACCACATAAATCTAGCAAAATTAGAAGCAGTAAAGAAAGGCATCAACTTGGCACTACAGTGGGAGCTGAAGAACATAGAGGTGAAGATGGACTCAGCAAGAGTGTTGCCATGGGTTGAATCTATTATTACGAAGGAGAGCAGAATACAAACTAAGGGAGCAACAGAGATGCTCATGAAGCGTAGATTGAGAATTCTGGAGGATGTCATTAAAGAGTTTGACCTGCAGGTTAGTTGGCCTTGTATCCTCGGAGGCTAATAAGGCCAATGTGCTCACAAGGGTGAGGAAAGCTTGGCTGAAAATGCCCCGTTATGCAACCAAAAAATAGGCCATGTGCAATGTTGAAGATGGAGGCATAAAGAAATTGCATGAGATACACCATATGGGTGTTGAGAGGACGCTGTATTTGGCCAGGAAGGTAGACCGAACTATGTCTAGGGGAGTTGTGTGTAGAGTAGTGCAAGCATGCCAAGTATGCATGAGGCCAGTGAAGTTCATGTCACAAACAATTGGTTAAGACTAGTGATTGACATCACGCATTACCAAAAGGGGACATATCTGTCGATGGTCAATTGCAGGTCCTGCTGCATAGCCATATGGTGGGAGTTAAGGGAGAAACTGGGACAGTGGTTGCATCTATACTAAATTGTTTCCTAGAGAGAGGCCCAGTGGAAGAAGTCCTAATGGATTATGGCACAACGTTCAAGTCAGCACCAGTCAAGGCAGTACTGGATAGGGGGAATGTGCAAGCATGTTACAGGGCTGCATACAGACTTAGTGGAAATGGCATTGTAGAGAGGCACCACAGGTCTGAAAACAATAGCTGAGAGGGGTCAAATATCACCAATTGAGGCAGTCTATTGGTATAACATGTCCCTTCAGGTAGGCCAGGAGAATGAGTCTGTACCACAATGTGCAATATTTCAGTACGAGTGGAGACATCTATTGGTCATCCCTGAAAATGAAGCAGCAGCAAGGCGAGCAGGTTCAATTCAAGTTGGAGAGGAGGTATGGATAAAGCTGCCTGGTGCTCACTGCACCACACAATGGGGACAGGGAATGGTAACTGGAGTACAGTCACAGAATAATGTTTCTGTAGATGGAACTCTTCAGCACATCCTGGATGTACGAGTGCTATCGGATAACGCTGATAATACATCAAGGCAAGATGATAGTGATACAGATGATCCAGTATGTAGGTCAGGAAGGGAGATGCAATCACCTTACTTGGTACGTGACTATGTGGTATGAAGATGATCTTGTTGAGATCAAGAGGGTGGGGGTAAAGAGATGAGAGAAAAAAACAAAAAGTGAAAACTTACCAACAACAGAAGTGGAAAAGCTAGGAAAGTGGAAATAACACTTTTCTAGGGAAGTGCCAATACATTATGGGTGAGCGGTGGTTGTATAAAAGCTGGAAAGAATGATAGGCAGGGAGAATTTTTGCTTTTCTTTCAAACGGTGTCAGCAAGTGAAGAGCAGTGAAGAGGAAAGGAAGATTTTTTTTTCTCTCTATCATTTCTGCATATCAGCAAGACAACAAGGGTAAGAGGAGGAGATAATAATAAGTGCAGTTTATAAGAATATGTAGGAAATATAATGGTTAACCCTAGGCTTGAAGAGGTTAAGAATGTAATGATTGAAGAAGCATCTTCCCAGTTCTTGGGAAGAAGCTGTTTAACTGGAACTACTTACTTACTAATAGAATACTAAGGGAATGGAAATGATTCATTCCAGTGTGCATGGCAGGTCTTAGCTATGAAGGTCAGAACTAGTGGAACTAGCTTGTCAGAGTACATTTACTATGGAAAGAGCAATAGTGATAGGCTTATGTTTCATCTCTGGGAAAGTTGTAGGGTGGAAAATAATTAACCACCTACAAGGCCACATACATTTTTGAACTCATGAAGATTGGATATCTCCAGCCAAGATATGGCAATAGTATTCCATTTTTGGTTTGATTTGGCTCTTGTAAAGATTGAGCGTAGTAGGAGGAACTGTACATACTGTAGTAGTACAAGTAACCAACGATTTTTCCAGCATCTTTAGTGACTAGTTGTATATTTGAGTTCCATATAAGGAACCTCATTGAGAGACTAAACATTCATCATGATAGATGAAAGTTCAGGTTTTGCTCGGTGATGGTGGATTGTTATTAATTTAGTTTTTGGAGGTATTGAATGTTACAAGCCAGTCCTTCCTCCTTTGAGCTGTCAGAGGAGAGATCAGCTGCCAGACTCTGGTCATCTAAATTTTGAGAGGTATACTCATGCAGTGCTGTATCATCTGCATAGATATTTGCTAAAGATCTGAATGTGTTCTTAGGCAAGTCATCATTAATATAAAGTGAAAAGAGAGTAGGACAGAAAAGAGCCTAGGGGAATGCCTGCATTGATCTCACGGGAATCATGTATTTTGTTTTCAAACTTGGCTTGGCCTGACAGCGCATAACATTTTCTAGAACTCTTGCAATGATTGCTGGTATTTCTGAATATATCAAGGGTCCTACTAAAATGTTCTCTGTGGTATAGATGGTAGTAGTGCTTATGGTGTGCTATAGCTGCAGCACATTCTGACATGAATTAAAAATTTAGTTTCTGTTGGTATTTATTCTGTGAGATAAAACTTTCCATGCCATTCAGAAATGAAGGAGGCAGTTCTGGAAGATGTTTTTGAAGAATGGTGAAAGGAGATCTTCTGCAATATAAGACCTGAAATTCTCAAATTTGGTGTACTAGCTAGGATAGCTTCAGATCTTAATTTCAGAAGCTCTCTTTTCAGCATTCTTTGGTGAATTTCATTTAATTGCTCTCAAAACATTATTTATATAAAACATAAAAATGATTTTTATTTATAGAGGAGGAGATCAGCAATATGAGGATAGAATTGGAAAAATATGGTATCCAGATGCCCTCTTTTGGAAAGATTGGTGGAATTTTGGCCAGTGAAGTGAGTAATTAAGATTTTTTTTTTCTTTTTGCATGTTTTGTTATTGGTTTATGCAATAAATTGACTTGACAATTATTTGCAGAGTATATATCATTAAAAGAAAATAGCAAATTGTTTGTTGTTGTATTTTTATGATAAATTTTTCTTATTTTAAAAATTTTCAATGTAGTGTCCATCTACTCCATACATTTGTCTATTTACAAAAATGTTTTGAGGATTTCATTACTTTTTAATCATTGAAATTTTAGCATTTTATATCTATATATATATATATCAAATTAGAACAAATCTTTTTTCAAATACTCTTTCAATAGTCATTTTATTCATTTTGTGAATGACTGCTTTTTTTTTTTTGTTTACAGTTGTCTGTTGATGATGCTGCATGTAAGTGTTCACATATATACATACATATATATATATATATATATCTTAACTCTGTCAGTGCCTCCCTAAAAGATTTCTTTGAATTGTATTCAGTGTATTGATGGCCTTGATGTATTTATGAATTTTTTTTATTCGAAGCTGTACATTGACATACCAAAAATAATGGAATATATGCCTAGTATCATGTTGAATCACACTCTTACTTGGTGAAATGTAGCAACTGAATATGCCGTCGATTCTGAAAATAGTCTGAAGGCCTTTGGAAAGATGTTGAGGAGCCATACCGTCTCTATAGCTGTCAACAATTCCCTGATATCTGTAGGTGCAAGATCTTGCCTGTGAAGAGATTTCACCATGATGTTTGATAAAAGCTTGATTGAACTCATATCAGGTGAATGTGGTGGCCAACATCATTTGTCAAGTTTCCAGAATAATCCTAAAACCAATTTTGGGCAACTTTAGATAAATGACACAGTGCATAATCCTGCTTGATTTATTGTTAAGATATATGAAGTCTACGAATTGGTGCAAACCCACTCTTACTCATCCTTCTAACAAAGAATTACTTTATGGTTCACAGTTTTGTCTTAGAAATTCTGAAAAAAACGTATTTGGCCATCTTAATATGCTCAAGATTACTTATTTTGAAAGTTTGAATAAGCAAATATTGCTATATTTTTAACTCCTCACTTCAAACAGTTTAGAAATACTCCTCATTGTCACCCATTTACTATATTTTTGATTAAATTTTTATTTCTATTTTTTTTTTTTTAGTACATGCAGCTATAATTGCTATAAATGATGCTATTGAACACGAAGATGCTCTAGAAACAACAAAAGCTCTCCAGAATCCAGCTGCTATGTTGGTCAATTGTGTAGAAGAATTTTCAGACTCTTACCAAATTGTGTTGTCAGAGGCTAAACAAATAAAAGCTGAAAATGCTCGGAACAAGGTGAGAACAATTTTGAATAATAGTAAATAGCTACTCGGATATTATTATAAATAGTCATAAGTAATCTTTCTCTCCTTTATTAAAATCATATTAAATATTGCTTTAGAATTTTTATTTAAATTAGTTTATTGATGCTGTCAAAAATAATGGCAATATTTAAGTAATTTTCTAATTATATTGTACATTAAAGATTCTGTTGCTGGCCATTTTGTGTTCAATATTTCCTTAATGAATAACATTCACCTTTTGAATAATGATTGCCACATCACCAGCTAATTTGTCACCAGAAGAGTTCACTACATAGTTAGGAAGTTTTCTCATCACTAAATAATTAACTCTTCTAATAACAGATGTGTTATGTGGATGTTAACCTAATCATACCTGGAGGATAGTGGTGACAAAAGCTAAAAAACAATATTTTTGAGATTTGTAATACAACATACTGAAAAACTATTCTGAGTTCTAAAGTTTGTCAGTCTTAGAAAAAGTTTTCATGAAAACTGTTATGAAAAGCATGTAATATTATGTTGGAGGAAAATATAATGTTGCTTATATGAGATTTTAAAATGTTATATTATGTATACAAATAATTATTTTGAATTTTTTTTGACAAAGTGACTTATGTAATGTAATTAGTGTAATTTCATTACAATTGATTTTCAACTCTTACATTAAATCTAACAAGTGTGATGGTTCAAAAAATTCAATTGTTTTCACATGGGGATGATAATAATTTGTAGCAGTATAATACATAATAAATGGACTGTTTCAATAGTTCATCTATTATGTATTATACTACTACAGATTCCTACCACATGTATAATAAAAAAAAGTTTAGATATTGATAAAGCTGTTCTATTTATGTTTTATTAAATTTTGTGTGGGGGCCCAAATTTTAAAAAAAAATGGATTGATTATATGAAATTTAATATTTGCTGTATTTTTGTAGTTAGTTTTTCAGTTATATGAAATAGATTGTTTTGCCGTGCCCTACCCAGCTGGCAAAATAAGTGGCACTTATTATTGAAGTACAAGTTAATTAAAATCAAGTAGTACTTGTTTTCATTCTATTTTACGATCCTCAAGAGTTTTAACATGCACACATGATCAGGTATATATCTTGTTTCACTTTGATCTACATTAATGGCTGCTTACATTTATAGGTGCAGTGGATCAAGTATATAAACTTGTGCTGTGAAAACTATGCTGTTAAATATGGGTACTATTATTGTAGCAAATTTATTTATATAATGCTAATTTTTCATTTCAGAGTATTGATCCAAACAGTACATATGAAGCTGATGTTTATGATGAATTATTAACACAAGCTGAAATTCAAGGTTATATAAATAAAGTTAATAGTAAGTGCATATTTGTTTATATCTACAAATTTTATCTTTTTGTTTAAACCTATTAATGGGATATAAAAAATTACAAGTAATTTTAAAACATACATGTAAAAAATGTCATTAAAGATGTATTGGCAGATTAGCTAAACAAGTGTGCTATTAATTTTCAGTTATAAACAGTACTTATCAGCAGAGTAAACGCTCTTTTTCTTAATTCACTAAGACTAATATCTGACATGTTCTACAAAAGTACTTACATTTTTATATTTTATACCAATTTTCAATACAAAACATACATTCTTAATATTCTGTTTCTGCTTATTTCAAATACATAATTTTAATTTAGGTTTCAAATACTTTAATGCATATAATTATGAACTACCTACTTTTTTATTAGGCTATTACTTTTCTCATCTGTCTATATTTCTGTGATGAGGTATTGTAACTCTTTACACTATTTACCTTGTTCGGACTTTCTATTTTGAAATAATATAAAACAAATGTTTTAAAATTTCAAATATCCTGAAAAGTACATTTTCTGTATACATTGATCAAATATAAATGGATAACTAAAACAAGTTTTTTTTATAGTTATTCATTTTAATACAGTATTCAATTTTTATTGTATCTCTTATGAATCTAATCAGAAAACAAGGAAATTTGTTCCTGCGTATATTGTTTGTAAATGAACTTGAACATTTGCTACACTGTATGTCTTATCCTATTGAAAAATGGTAAAATAAAGCAAATTACATGAAAATTTTCAAACTTTATGGAAGTTAACATTTTACCAAACCCTAAAAATTTGAAGTAACACAAAAGTGTAATCTTTGTAGATTTTTTTTTTTTAGATTTTGAAATACTAACTTAAAAAAATTGACACATATGCTGAAGTTTATGGGTATTTGTCTATTCAGTTATGTTCTATAAGTTCAAATACCCACTAGCTTCATGGAAATTCCCAGGGAACCAGCTTTTTTGTATGGGTAACTGAAAAATAAGTAGTAACATAGAATATGTGATGTTGATGCCAGAGTTCATTTGAGGTCATTAGATGTCATTAAAAAGCATAGTATATAATTTCTAGATAAATGGAGTAAGATATTGGGTTTCTTATGAAGTACAAAAATACTTTTTTGACTTCAATTCTCAATTTTGTCATAACCAACAAGAAGGACCATTGGCTTCAACTGATTTTATTATGCTTTTCTCACGGCCATGTTTGTTGTTCTAGTGTTAGATACACAAATAACCTTTTCATACTAGCATCCAATTGGTAAAGCATTAATATTGAGTACTCATAAGCTCTGTCATTTCTTTTGTTTGAGGCATCAGAATATTTTTCATATGTAAATCTTTTTTCCCTGTGTTGTGTAAGGAAATATTAATGTTTTTCTGTATTGAATAGTTATTTCTCACACCCCTGAATATTTCTGCTAGTGATTTTAATACAGTACAATATGAGACAAGTATTGAATTCTATATTTATTTATATCATTTATTTTTAAAATGAAAAAGTATTGTTTCATAATGGCTTAAAATTCTTTTTTTAAATTTTATGTTGACGTGTATATTATAAAATTGTTAACATTATAAATTAACTACATTTTCCTGTAATCAACAATATCACAAATAGGGTTTATATTTCTAATGATTACATATATAGTGACATAGTAAAAGCACATATAGAAAATAAGCAAATGCCAAAATTTCTAGGATGTTTACCATGTGAACAGATATATTAAATATAATAGTAATTCAAGTTGATCATTTAATACTTATCAATGTTCTTCTGGAAAACTTATCTGAAATATTAATTTCAGAAATACTTGTTTTGGGCTCCCTTGCACCCTGCATAGAATAACTTTTAATAGTTATTTCTTTGTTTTGTCTTGTTGCATAACAGTAATGATCATTCACAGGGTCATAACTAGTTAGTGCTTAATAGTGAAATTTAATGTGATTTAATTTTTTACATCAATTTATTTTTTATTAGTTGATCAGTTGTGGATTGAAATTTTTGATGGTCAGGAATTAAAATGTTAATGACAAAGTCAGACTTTGACTTTTTTCTCTGTAATTGAATCATACAGATTAGACATGAATTATTGTTTTAAATGTGGAAAAAATAATTATCAAAACTATTAATAAAAAAATTTTATCAAATAAAAATAACCTCTTATTTCAGCTCTCATGTGCTTGGATTGTTTAAACGATGCAATTTTGAAAAATGATGAGATAGCTCTCTTGAATGCTTTGACATCAAATTTCCTTGCTTTGAAGAATGTTAATGCCAATAACATTGACTTTTACATGAAGACTCTGCAAGAAGCCCTTGAACTAAAAAAGGTTTGAGCTTTTTTTAAATTATATACATAGTAAAAATGTGCATGAAATTACTCTACCATTTACCCAAAGTGTGTGTGTGTATGTATGTATGTATATATAGTTTTGGAATTTTGAAATTTTTTATTTCTGCATGACAGGAAATAATTTATTATGTATAAATGTTATAAAAACACTATCTCAAATTCAAGATTTGATTCTGTTTTATTTGGAATCAATCAT
>OZ038477.1:81122693-81355193 GCA_964036315.1 Acanthosepion esculentum
AAAAATCCACAAAAATCCACAATGTTATTTAGTAGGACACCTGCTGATGCTGAGAGACGCGATTTTTCAATCAAAAGTTAGAATGCTCTAATAAAAACAAAAATTTTGAAAAATAATTAAAAATTACTTTCTTCTTTCCTCTTAATAAAAACATGAACATTTTGACGATAAAATTTTGTTTTCGTCAAGTTTAAGGCCGTTATCCTGCTATGCTCATTTTCCAGCGATCTCATGAAGGTACCTAAATTATGACCATGGAATATTAGTGTTTAAGCCTTTTTATTATATCCTTACTCTGTCCTAGACATTGAGTTCTACCTGGATTCTATCCTCTTGGAATTATTTTTCATACATACATATATATATATATATATATATATATATATATATAATATGACAAAACCTTTTACAAGACCACATGTAAGTGTGGTTAGTTATGGATATGCATAATTTGCATAATCGTTATTATGTTGTAAACACTGAAGAAGATAGCTTGTCCAATGAAATCTTTAGTTGTGATTTTATAACTGTTTTATTTGTATTCTTAGTCTTTACTAATAGCTATAATACAATTTTTCTTATTTATATAAAAAAACAAAGCAAAATCAGTGTAAGAAAATAAAAAGTTTGGGTGAAGTAACTAATGACCTGTCTTAGTGGTAAGTTACAAAAAATTACAACATGGTTAACTGTAGTTATGTTTGACAAGAAAATAAGGGGTCAAACAAGGAATTAATTTCCTCTGTAATTAGACATTCTCATAATCATATACTTACATAAGATTGTTCTTTACATTCATTTTATGTTAACATTGTGACCTTTGATCAAGCTAGGCTACTGTGTGTGTGTGTGTGTGTGTGTGTAGGATGTATAGAACAGACACTCAGTAAAACACATTGTTAATAAATTTTCAACTGTGTCTCATCAACTTTTCCTCGGCATAAATCTGAAAGAATTTACTTATTTTTCAAACATGATACAAGTAGGATATAATTGTTTATCTTTTTAAAATATTTGTGTATGCATTTTAATGATTATGATTTTAGGAGCTCAATATAAAATACAAAGGAGGTTTGAAAAGATTTGGGCCTGGCTTTCTTCCTAAAAAAAAAAAATCTTTTTTCATTAAAAATATTAATTTTGGGAAGTGGATTGGACTAAGTAACTTCAACTCTTCCTTGTATATGCTCTGGAATTTTTCAGACTATATTTTTTTCTTATAAATTTTCCTGATTGGCAAAGGTACAAAAAAGAAATCAAAATTTTACTATAAATAACTAATCTATATTTTAAGATGAAAAGGGTCTAAAGAGTACCTTCTATTATATTGTAGATTAACACTAATCATTTCATACATGATATCTAAACTAAATTTATTTTTTTATTTTTTTTACTTTCAAGCAAAAGATTTAAGAATGGACACTCTTCCTTTTTCTTTAACCAGATTGAGTAGATTTGGACATCTATCATCACTATTTAATATTTATGGAGACTTATGTTCACATGTACTGCTAAATTTAATTTAATTTTGCATCCACAGCTAATTCAAATTTTTATGCTATAAACATGTTGATTTAATGAGTAAATCCAACACACAACTGAAATCTGGTTTCTGTGTCTTGTACTTTTATCTATAAATTTGGCAACATATCTTCTGACAGGTTAAATAAGTGAAATACTTAAGTTTACTTTTTGACCAACTAAAAGTGTCTGGAATAATAATTCAGCATCTGAAAATGTATGCATTCTGATCTTTTTTATTTTTTGCTCTACAACTGAAATCTGATGTTTATTCTCATCCTCTATTGTTTATGCAATCTTTTAAAATAAAAAATATATAATGCCAGCTTTAAAAAATGATTAGAGAATTTGTAAGAAAAATAGTCATTTGAGTAACAATTTCACAAAAATTTGTCATCAGACTAATGAAAAATAATTTTTAAATTGTAATAAAATCAGATTTTTTGAAAATGAATAAAACTGATAAAAATCTTTTAATGCCCATTTTGAGGATGATGGGAATTAATGGGTTATATATAGCAATCTATAATTAATACTGAATTTTTTTTATTTTTATAATTAACACTGAATTTTATAGTGGGTGCTAATGGGTTAATCTATGTTGTTAAAAAAAAAAAGAAGATCAATGGAGAATTTTCACTGATCATTACATTTGGGAGCCTTAGAAAAAAAGTATATTTACCATAGTGCAAGAACTGGGCAAATATTAAAAGCAGCCAATTTTAAAACCTGTGGGTTAATAATATGAAGGTTGATCAGAAAGTAATACCCATTTTTTAATTACAAAGTACATGGATTACCAAATCAAACACAAATATCTCAGGATTCCAAATATAGTCCACAGCATAGACTCCTTAGAAGTTTCTTGGCTGCTTACTTAGACATTTGCAAGATGCCTCTTTTACCTCATCATCATTGGAGAACCACTGTCCTCCTTTATGGGTACAAACAAATGTTGACTGGACTTTAGGTTGGATGAAGTAAAGTGATCTAGCCATGCACCATGATTGTTTCCCCTTGAGCCTTTTGTGCATTGTCATATTGCCAAAGCACATCATTCGTTTTCAAATCTGTCTTAGTTGAAAGAATCCCTGCTCTGAGTTTTTCCTATCTGTTCATATAGGTGTCAACAATATTGACTCCATTTTTATTTACATCATTAGCAGAAGTCTCTCTTCGAGCTGTTTAATATTTTAAAATTTGTACCACTTTCCTTTCTAGTTATTGATATCCATCTATCTACAGTGTTCACTTCCATATTTCCTTGAAGGTAAAGCTGACAGTAAAACAGGATTTCATTGAAACAGCAATTTTGATCCTGATTCTGATATGGTTAGTTAATTATAATCCATAATTTTAAACCTTTTTAATGAGCTTCCAGTATTTATAACAAACTATATTATTCAACATTTATCACAAATGATCAAATGAACTAATTTCTGTTGCAGAACAATAATGGTGGTGATGTTAGACTGGACAAGGATGATATTCAAATTGCTACAAATGTTGCCAATGAAGATGCTGATATAGAATACCAAAGTATGTAACTTGATTTTGACATTTTGCATTAACTTCTACAAAATTGCAAACTTAAGAAAAAATATGAACAAAGACTGTGGATGTGTGTATTTAAATTTAAAAAAAAAATTTTATTTTACATTCTGATTCAATTTTGAGATAATGCTTTTACAGGGGAACATTTTTCCTCCAAATATTTATTTTGGGGTTATTCTTTTATAAACAACTGTTATTTTATTATTTAACATGCTCACAAAGTAAAATAACATTGTTTATTTCCTACAAGTGGATATTTTCTAGGTGGTAAAAAATTACATTTATTAAATGTTAAACATTATTAATTATCTTTAAATTATTTGAATAATTGTTGATATTCTGTCTTTAATTCAATTGAGATCTAATTTGTAATTTGAATAAAACTTTTGCTTCAGTCTGATGACCGGTAACAAATATAGTTCATGCTTCTAAAGAGTTGTCTGATTCCAGAATTTGTTAAACATTTGATATTAACTTGATTAATCTGTTTTGTTTAGACTTTTAAAAAAGCACTAAAAAAAAAAAAAAGCTTAAAGAGGAAAGATTTTCTTAATGTTTCAGTATCCCTTGGTATTTATGAAAGGCATTGCCTTGACAAAAAGAATGACCTAGAGCCATGAAACATTATTATTCCACATAATCACATTTAGTACATAATTTCTCAAATATCTTTAATATTTCCCAAAAAAATAAATCCTGATATATATTGAAATATTGATTTCTTTTGGAAAGTGGTTTGGGCTCAAGAACTTTTCATCACTTCCATGTAATTGTAATGCCCCCTGCCAAAAATGCACCCATTTGAGTGAATCTATTTTTAATATTTTAAACCTGATATTTTAATTTTCATAATTACCAATTTAAGTAGATCTTTCTTCTTTTTAAGATTAATTTTCAGTAATGCTCTTTTATCCTAGAACAAACAGCAGTAAAAAATATCAACAATTGTATTGAGAATGGAGATGCAATGCAACTTATGAGAGCTCTCCAACATCCAGCAGCACTTTTGAATCCTGTTGATGACACTGCACCAATGTTGTACTATGATGAATTTTGCAGTATTAGAAATGAAAAACAAGCATCTTTGGAGTATCATGAAATTTTTAATGCTGTTAAAAGTAAATATTTTAATATTTAACTTTTTCTTTCTTTTTCAGTTCTTTGTGCTTAAATGAATTTACATAAATGAAGTTCATAATTGCTTTTTATATATAAGGTAACCAAAAAAGCCCTTGCCATTTTTTATGTTGTGAAGGATGAAGTGATTACTGATAAGCAAATGAGTGCATAACATGCTCGGAAAGGGGTGAGGGCATTGCTCTTGATCAATGCAGGTGTGTTGCGCACACACATTAATCATAGCTTGAGCAGCAGCGAGGAAACCTGGTGATGCCAAAGCAACTTGTTCCAGGTTGCCTGGTTTATGACCTTATGGGCTTGTCCACAGCCACACCAAATTGCTGAATATGTCAGGCCTTTGGGAATAATGCTGTGAGTGAACACACCATCAAGTATTCATCCCAGAAGTTCAGGTTCGGAGTTGTCCCTTTGTAATTAACCCCTCAGTGGCCAGCCACAGGTCCTAGATGATGAAACCCTGAAGGTGGTCATAGTGGAGGACAACAGCCAAACTTGTGGTGAGCTTGCTGAACACTTCCAGATTTCTGATGAAACAGTCAGACTTCACCTTCACTGCATGAAGGTGTACAAGTTAAGCAAGTTTGTACGCCACACACTTTCTGAGGGCCAACACGCAACAATGAGTGACAGTCTTTCTCCTTACTTTCTTGGCACTGCAACATACTCATATTTGATAGTGAGCTCACTGGTGACAAAAAGTGGGTCCTGTATGACACTTCAAGTGTTCCAGACATTGATTGTCACCACAGGACCCTGTGCCTCACACCACAAAGACTACCTCTACATCAATGCAAAATCATGCTCTATATCTGGTGTACTTGTTGAGAACTGGTGTACTATGATCTGCTACCAACAGGCCAAACAATCACTGAGAACCTGTCCTTGGAGCAGTTGGAATATTTGCAACAGGGACTGAAGCAGAAGGAGCCAACATTGGTTAATTGCAAAGGTGTACTGTTCTTCCATGTGGCATGAGTGACCAGGGATACCATATGGCAACTTGGTTGGGAGACACTGCCATCCACCTTAATCACCAATCCTTGCACCAACAGATTACCACCCCTTTCATTCTTCATGGGAAATCATTTGCAAATGAGGCAGACTTCCTACAGGCATTCAGATTTTTTTGCATCCAAGACACCTGATTTTTACTGCCAGGGCATTGTGCAATTGGTGGCATGTTGGCAAAATGTTTTAGATGCCAATGGGGAGTATGTCAAATTTGCTGTATACCTTTTTTTTCCCTAATAAATCAAAAATGGCAATGGATTTTTTGGCATGTCATTTTTACTTAATATTTATTAAGCTGATATATTTTGTTTAGAAGCTTGATTAAATATTTTAGGTTTAAAGTAAATCAAAATCTGATTGCGTCATAAAAATTGCATTGATAAGTTGAAAGTATTTGCTAGAAATTAATTTTAAGAACTTTTGGAATGTATCTTTATTTCACTCTGACCAATTAGATTTGTCAAAACTATCTTCAGGAAGTTGAAATTGTAATGTTGGTTCTCTAAATTGTGGCATTAAAAGGAAACACTAAACTATACAACTTTAATCATGTTCTTTACATGTACACCATTTTTAAGGAGGCTAACATGCTGTTAGCTAACATGTTCTGTAGTAAATGCTGCCTTTATTTTAAAATGTTTGGGTGTATTTGGAAATTTCTGAACAGATATGCCATTTAATCAATTTTATCCCTGTCACTTTTTAATACATTTTTCAGGCAGCACAACAAAAATGTTAATTCTTGTCTTTTGGTGAACGTTTGTGGTATCTGCAGTAGTTATATCACTTCAAATTGTCTACATTTGTTGCAGATGATTTCATTGCTTTTTAAGATCACTTGATAAGAATTTTTACATTTGCACAGACTTGAAAATTACTGACAGGTTTCATGTGCATATATATACCGATCAGCAATATTGAAAAAAACATTAAAATTCATATAAATTGCTCATAAGACATCTGTTTCTATTTATTACTGTTGCATTTTTAAAAAGGTCATCTCAGTTTCCTCTTTAAAAAAACTCTTTGGTGTAAATTTGGAATTACTTCATCTGACACATTTTCTTACATCAATATGAGTAGCCTAATGATGAAAAAAGGCATTTATTTTACACTGTTTTTTAACATAAACATTTTATCCAGTAGTGAATACTAATCAAATGAACATTATACAGTGAAAATTTCAGATCAAATTTGTGTTAACCTTGTGACTGTCTTCAGGCTTATTGATCCTGCCTTTGCTTTCATCTATTTTGCCTGCTTTTCAATATATTGTTAAAACCATTCCTTTTTTAAATACTACTCTTGTGTCATTACAGGTTATGTTTGAATAAGAATTGCCTTGTCTAAATATCGTATTTTTAGTATAGTAATACAAGGTGGTACTCCTACCAAAAATTAATCTGATGTTTGATTATTTGGTCATATTTTGGGAAGTGGATCAGGTAGAAAACTTTTCAGTGCTCCTTTGTGCAGCCTGGATTTTTAAATAAGTAACTTCTGATAAGTTTGTCAGTTTAAGAAAGAATTAAACAGTAAATGTTCATTGTTTATACATAGAATAAAATTTCAGTTGAAGCTGAATTTTATAAATTCAGAACATTTGACATTAGTGATTTTATTTAAATCTATTATTTGGTTTAAATTTAGCACTCTGAGATTCAATTAACTTTATTTCATCAAATGAACCTGGTGTATAAGGAAAAAATGAAGAAATAATGAGTTTCTTGTAAAATTTGAAATTAATGCAGAGTTGACTTATGGTTGTTTTCATATGCAATAGTTTAAGGAAACTTATAAAATTAAGAGCTTTATAACATCCATAATGAAATGTTCTATAATTTTACTTGTTCCTCCTTTAGTTAGCATGACCATTACACCCTGCCGATATATCATAATGAACTATTCTGTATTCAGTGTGTGGAAAAATGGAAAAGACAGAGGCACTACTTGGTTTCAGTGAAATAGAAAAAGTTGACAATTTCATATCTTTTCATTTGTTCCCTTCTTACTTTTTAAAATAATAACCAGCATTTCTATTGTTATTGTAATATTTTGTTAAAGTTAAGTGCAAATATTTAACAATGTGATAGGGGAATTTCTACAGATATTTTATTGTTGTAATACCAGGAGGTTATTCAATCATTAACTAAAAAATTAAGATTCATCAGGAAATTAAAAGTGGGAAAACCGTGAAATTTTCACAGGTCTAATAAATCACTATTGTATCATTAGCTCACACTGAAAATTGTTAATCTTGATAGAATATTTTAATTTAAATCTACTTTAAAATTACTTTTTGTTTACTCTTTCTCTCTAGTACTTTCAGCTATTGCTGCTATAAATGTAGCCATTGATCAAAGAAATGCTCAGACATTATATAATGCCCTGTGCAACCCAAATGCACACATTACAGGGTTGGACATTGAACTTAGTGAGAAATATATGAATGGTTTAGTTAATGAGAAACAAAGGAAGATTGGGGTAAGTATCTTGATCTAAATTTAGTAGTTTTCTAATGAGTAAATTTGATAAAATGTTAAGCACAAGTTTTTAACAATGCATAAATTTTATTCCAAATGCAATATTTTTTTCAGGTAATCTAGCTATTTTCAGTATGTGCATTTTTTTTGTCCCCCCCCCCCTCAATTTATACTGTACTGGTATTCTGTCTATATGGGTGAAAATTTGTAAAGATTTTCTCTGTATTTGTATCATCCAATGTTTTATCATTACTCTTCACTTACATAAATAAATTCAAGCATAGTTAAGTTTCAGCTTAATATTTGAACAATTATTTTGGTTTTATTTTTAAAATAAAATATTCAAAAATATATACAAACCATTTTAATCCAATTATTTAAAAATATATACTCATCCTATACTTTGTTTTACAACAAAATGTTATATATTTTTGATTATTTAAGAGCAAATAATTGAGCCAAATATTAGCAAGTTATCAATTAACTTAGCTAGTGCCTCTCATTATTTCAGTATAAACTGAATGCAAGTAAAGACATTGTGGTTTTTATGAATATTTAGTGACCAGATGGGATTTCTAATATATGCTATCAACCTTTGATGTTGGGATTGATGAAATTACTCAAATGATAAAGGAAATATATGACAGTGGTGAAATACTGGATCTATATTCATAGTGGTGCCAAAGAAGGCAGATGTAAATTAATGTAAATTTCATCAAACATTTGGCTTAATGAGCCACACAACTAAGCTCAAGATTCTAATGAATAATTAGTGGCAGAATTAGACTTGAAATTGGTTGAGCACAGTGTTGTTTTGTTAAAGATGCTGGAGCAAGAAATGCCAATTTTTAATGTTCAGAATGATATCAGGGCAAGCAATACAGATGCAGAAAGATCTAGACTTATGTTTCATATATTACACTGAAACATTTGAAAAGTTTTAAAGTATGACACAAAGATCTATTTGAAATACTAGGAAAGCTTAATTTACATGGTATAAAGTATTCAAGTAGTCTGAATCCGTTACTAGGAACAAATGGTCTCCATTCAGATAAAGAACAAATTTAGTGAATACACAATAAAACAGTTATGACAATGATGCCTTTTCTCATTAGATTTCTTTAACCTATACAGTGAGACAATCATAAGAGAACAAGACTCGCCAAAAGTTATCAGCAGACATAGTATATTCAGATAATGCTGTGTTGAAGGTACCCAGAAAGAATTCTTAGACCAGGAAGTAAAAGAAAGCGAGAAGAAATATCTATTAACTGTAAGAAGACAGAATGCATAATCATCAGCAAAGTGAACAGCTCAAGATGTTAGCTCTGTATTAGGAATGTCAAAATCAAGCAGGTACAGATATTTAACAGACAATGGGAAAAGGTGTATTGAAATAGTGAGAGATGTCTTACAGAAACTAAGCAAAGTATTAAAAGATAGGAAAATATTGTCAGAAACAAAGAAAAGAGTTGAACTGTTATGTAATATCTAATTGTCTATATAGCAGTGACTATTCGTCTTTTCATGGATGAAGAGATTTAAATTGACAGATGTGGTTCTGCTGCTGAATGCTAAGATTACTATGGACAGACCATGTGAACAGTGAGGAAGTCTTAAGGAAAATAGGAACTATAAGGGAACTTATAATTACAATGAGAAAAAGACAGCTGGAATTTCTGGGATACATAGGGGCCTAGAGAATTTAACACTTACAGGACATATTGAAGGTGAGAGAAATGGCAAGTAATCTATCTGTTTGTGTGAATGGATGACAACAGGGATGGTAAAAAGTCAAAAGTTATTAAGAGTATACAGGAAGTTGTGGAGATCCATGATTGATCGTGCCCTGGAGAGATATGATGCATAAAAGATGGCCCATCAATGTTTAGAATAATGGTTTTATTCTTTCTGCAAACGCAGTAAAAATAAAATAACTTGTTTTAGTTTAACAACAGTATCAAGATTTGTAGGAAAAATGTGCTGTATCCAAAACACACGTATTTTCTTGATAGAAAAGAAAGACTGTATTTCATCATTGAGTTATGTAATATTTTTGACATTGTTATACTTGTGCTAAATGGGCAAGTTGAGATGCTTCCTTTTGTACTAGCAGTTGTTATCAATGATTTGGATGCATTTGCTTTTTAGCTTTAGAGTTTTTATATCCATTAAAATGATATACATTTAATTTTAGTTTAGTTTATTTTTTTCCAGAAAGTTTTATTATATGCTATTTTTTTAAATATTTCTGCTATAAATTCTTGATAAGAAAACTAAAAAATATATTTTTATAAAATACTGATATATTGATCACCTTTGTAGGTGCCCTGTGAACAACTCACTCATCATGAAATAGTGATGTGTATAGAAAAAGTTCATCAGCAAGTACAAGAGGAACATGAAAGTAAGTGCAACTGAACTTCTTGAAACACAGATGTGACTAATGTATACCTGGAAAAAATATCTGTATTGTGCATAAACACCAGATTATAAATAATAAAATTTAAATTATTTACATTTATTAATTACATTTGAGTATAATCAACAATATACTTCTAATTTTCAAGTGAAAACAAATACTATATTTAATCAGTTTGAAGATATCAAATATTTTGAGTTACCTGATAAAGACCATTTCTCTCTTGGCATGTATATTTTCACTTTTCAAAAGTTTACTACTTTCCAATATTTATTTTAATAAATATTGATACCTTTTAATAAATTTTCACAGTAATCGGAATAAGAAAAGTTAACTTAGTTATTGTAAACTTGTGGAGAGAATCCAAATTTCAAGTAAGTTGGCAATGGATTGTCTTGTTTCACACACTCCTCACCTATTTTACATTCATAATGATTTGTTAGTGACAAAAGTATATTTGATTTTATTAAGTTTACATCTAACAACTATTTAGAAAGTGAGCATTTTATTACCATATTGGGTATAGTCAGAGTACAATGAAAACCCGCAAACATCACAATTCGATTTTTATTTTCTATTTGAAATTAGGGATTCATGCTATTGGTTTAATCAATGATGCCATCTCCAAAGGTGACCTGATGTCCACACTAGCAGCCCTGCAACTGCCTGCTGCACAACTCAAAGATGTGAGAGAGCAGCAGGCACAACAGTATTTAATTATGCTTACTAGTAAGAAAAAGAAGAAAGCTCAGGTAAAAAAAAAAAATGTTCATTACCAGAATCTTTCAATTTATGCTCAGTATTGTTACATAAATGAATACAAGTTAAAACAGAATTGCATATTGTAAGAACTTAGCATATAAATTGATATTTTTCATACAAAAAATGATTTAAACTTGTTAATTGATTTGCTGGTTTGAAGTTGTTGTATGGATACAACACAAAATGTAGGATTTTGATATTTTTGATTTATAAAAAAATTAGCCATATAAGTATTTGAAATTTTTTATCAACAAAACTGGGAAATTTTGCCTCAATTTATCAAATGAAATAATTATTTTTTTTCTATATTCTTTCTTTTCAGATTGTCCAGGTAGATTTCTTTCATATCAGAATGCATCTTCTCTCTCTCTCTGTTTTCTTTCTCTCTCTC
Organism: Acanthosepion esculentum; assembly: GCA_964036315.1. NCBI lineage: Eukaryota > Metazoa > Mollusca > Cephalopoda > Sepiida > Sepiidae > Acanthosepion > Acanthosepion esculentum. The sequence continues at coordinate 81,133,978 of OZ038477.1, forward strand.
TGTTTTCTTTCTTTCTCTCTCTGCTTTCTCTCTCTCTCTCTGCTTTCTTTCTCTCTCTCTGCTTTCTTTCTCTCTCTCTGCTTTCTTTCTCTCTCTCTGCTTTCTTTCTCTCTCTCCCTGCTTTCTCTCTCTCTCTCTCTCTCCCTGCTTTCACTCTCTCTGCTTTCTTTCTCTCTCTCTGCTTTCTTTCTTTCTCTCTCTCTGCTTTCTTTCTCTCTCTCTCTCTGCTTTCTTTCTCTCTCTCTCTCTGCTTTCTTTCTCTCTCTCTCTCTGCTTTCTTTCTCTCTCTCTCTGCTTTCTTTCTCTCTCTCTCTCTGCTTTCTTTCTCTCTCTCTCTCTGCTTTCTTTCTCTCTCTCTCTCTGCTTTCTTTCTCTCTCTCTCTCTGCTTTCTTTCTCTCTCTCTCTTTGCTTTCTCTCTCTCTCTCTGCTTTCTCTCTCTCTCTCTGCTTTCTCTCTCTCTCTCTGCTTTCTCTCTCTCTCTCTGCTTTCTCTCTCTCTCTCTGCTTTCTCTCTCTCTCTCTCTGCTTTCTCTCTCTCTCTCTCTGCTTTCTTTCTCTCTCTCTGCTTTCTTTCTCACTCTTTCTTTCTTTCTTTCTCACTTTCTTTCTCACTCTCTTTCTCACTCACTCACTCACTCACTCTTTCTTTCTCACTCACTCACTTTCTTTCTTTCTCACTCACTCACTCTTTCTTTCTTTCTCACTCACTCACTCTTTCTTTCTTTCTCACTCACTCACTCTTTCTTTCTTTCTCACTCACTCACTCTTTCTTTCTTTCTCACTCACTCACTCTTTCTTTCTTTCTCACTCACTCACTCTTTCTTTCTTTCTCACTCACTCACTCTTTCTTTCTTTCTCACTCACTCACTCTTTCTTTCTTTCTCACTCACTCACTCTTTCTTTCTCACTCACTCACTCTTTCTTTCTCACTCACTCACTCACTCTTTCTTTCTCACTCACTCTTTCTTTCTCACTCACTCTTTCTTTCTCACTCACTCTTTCTTTCTCACTCACTCTTTCTTTCTCACTCACTCTTTCTTTCTCACTCACTCTTTCTTTCTCACTCACTCTTTCTTTCTCACTCACTCTTTCTTTCTCACTCACTCTTTCTTTCTCACTCACTCACTCTTTCTTTCTTTCTCACTCACTCTTTCTTTCTCACTCACTCTTTCTTTCTTTCTCACTCACTCTTTCTTTCTCACTCACTCACTCTTTCTTTCTTTCTTTCTCACTCACTCACTCTTTCTTTCTCACTCACTCACTCACTCTTTCTTTCTTTCTCACTCACTCACCCTTTCTTTCTTTCTTTCTCACTCACTCACCCTTTCTTTCTTTCTTTCTCACTCACTCACCCTTTCTTTCTTTCTTTCTCACTCACTCACCCTTTCTTTCTTTCTTTCTCACTCACTCACCCTTTCTTTCTTTCTCACTCACTCACCCTTTCTTTCTTTCTCACTCACTCACTCTCTTTCTTTCTCACTCACTCACTCTCTTTCTTTCTCACTCACTCACTCTCTTTCTTTCTCACTCACTCACTCTCTTTCTTTCTCACTCACTCACTCTCTTTCTTTCTCACTCACTCACTCACTCACTCTCTTTCTCACTCACTCACTCACTCACTCACTCTTTCTTTCTCACTCACTTTCTTTCTCACTCTCGTTCTTTGTTTCTCACTCTCTCTCTCTGATTTCTTTCTCTCACTCTCTCTCTCTGATTTCTTTCTCTCTCTCTCTCTCTCTGCTTTCTTTCTCTCTCTCTTCCTGTTTTCTTTCTCTCTCTCTCTCTCTGTGTTTTCTTTCTTTCTCTCTCTCTCTGTGTTTTCTTTCTTGCTCTCTCTCTCTCTCTCTGTCTGCATGTTTTCTTTCTCTGTTTTATGAGAATTGTCCTTAACCCTAACTACTCAAAATATTAATATTGTCTACATTGCGAATGTGGACAGGTGTGTTAATGTTTAGAAATATTGGACGTGTTATTCATATGAAGATTTAGCCTATGTGAAAGTGTTGTTGTCGTGTGTCCAACATAGATATTATTTTTATCATTGGGGATACAATCTTGCAGAGGACATTTAAATTTATAAACAATGTTGGTTTTTCTGCAACATGCTGGTGTGCTGGGAAGATTTTATTAGATATAGTGGATTTAGTGTAGTATATAATTTTATTTTTTACTAGGATCTATAGTGGATGAATTAGCTTTTTATTAATTTTTTTTAGGATATTTTCATCTTGTTTATAGTTAGCATGCATCTGGTTACAATATAAAGGGTTGATATGTTTAGAGTTGGAGGAGTATTGTTCTATTTGTTTTGTATAAAGATCTCTGATGGAGCATCTTATTTGTTCATCAACAATATAGTTTTTTAGGGAAGTTATTATTGATGAGTGTTATATTTTTTAGTTTACTGTAAAAAAATCTTTTTTGTGAATGAATTTTTGAACTTACTGTTATTAGTGTTTATCAGTATATCCAAGGAAGGGAATTTTTGTTGCTATTATTAAGTTCAAATATAAAATTAAGGACTGAGTTGTTTTGGAATTGTTTTTGGAGTTTATGTATTTCTTCCTTATTCTTGACTAATAAAAGGATATTGTCAATGTATCTTAGGTAGATGGAGGGTTTTTTAAAATTGTTAAAGATGTTATTTTTGAGGTTGAACATATAGAAATTTGTTATATACTGTACCTATGAGCACTAATGGGTGTGTCCCAATCCTCATAAATACATTGGACACTATTGTAAGCGGGGGTAATATGCTGTCTAAATAGTCCACCACTAGCAGTGGTTTACCTACTTCACGCCGCTGGCAAGTATTGTATTTTGTTAATGTTATAAAGATTACCATTTTATTTCCAACCTCTGCTTTGGTTATTCCTCATTCAGTAACTCTTTCTAGGTTACAACATATTGGCAATGAGGATTTGGCCGAACTCCCATAAACATTCACCAGTACAATGTTTGGCAAACAAAGATTTCGACAGAACAAAACTGTGTCAATGTTCACAGATACAATATTCTATGAAAATGCTACATTGGCAAAGGAAGATCTACAAGGATTTTCTAAGGATTACATGGATATTAACCAAATTGTTCAAAATACAACATTCAGAAAAATACAGGATATTATTGCAACTACAAAGAACTGGAAACGTAATGAAAGTTACATGGAATTGAAAAATTATGTTTTTCAATTTACAGAAATAATTATTATTGAGAGGGTTTCTCGGTGTTACATTGGAAGTTGATTAGTAGGAAGATTTAAATTGTTTTTGAGAGTCAGTTGTCTGTTAAAAAAAAAAAAAAAAATCTAACTTTTGTGAAAAGTTAGTTCACATAAGTACAAAATGGTGGGTTTTAAAACCGCTTTACTGGAAATATTGAAACAAGACAAACAACGGAGACATTACGAACAAAGGTTTGTAGAAAAACAACGGAAAATGTTAACAAGTAACAAGAATGAAGATTCAGGTGTTTTTTCACAGGACACTATTGAAAATGCAATTGCTGAATTCAATTATATGCCAGAAGAGGTAACATTTTCGTCATATTTCCATCGATACAAAGACCTTTACAAAAATATGGACATGCAAATTGATCTGAACACAAAAGGTCAGACTAGTACTAAGGAAACTAGGTGAAGTCAGACACAAAGTTCATAAATTACATATTACTGAAGAAAACTAGTGAAAGATTTAAAGAAATGGTTACTTTGCTTTCTGAAGTGTTCAGCCCAAAGACATTGTTCCATAAAAGATGGAAATGCATGAACTTAGTAAAAAAGGAAGATGAAGATTTCACAGCAAGGAAAAACGATGCCAAAGATATTGAAGTAAGCGGTGTGTCACACATTAAAAAAGTGGGTCAAGAAAATAAAGTGAAGAAAAAAAACATTACTCCTAACCCCTGTTATGCATGTGCAGAATTACATTTTTATAATGACTGTCCATACAGAAATAAACAATGTTTTTGTTGCAAAAAAAAAAAAAAAACACAAGAAAACTCACTGTAAGGTAAAAGTAAAAAGAAAATGAGTGAATGTTAAAGTTATTAATGTAGATGAATCTGTCAGTCAGAATATAAGGGAAATTGTGCAGGTAAAAATTCTTAAATATATTAAATTACAATTGGATAGTGGATCCGACATAAGAATAATAAATGTGTGTGTGTGTGTGTGTGTGTGTGTGTATGTATGTATGTATGTATGTATGTATGTGTATATATATATATATATATATGAATGAGGAAAACCAACATTAATTGTTACCACGAAAATCGCTCGTAGTGTTACAGGACAGAAAATGTGATGTTGAACAGGCAAACGTTGAAATTAAGATTGTTTGTAATGAAAAAATACAAATAATCTTTTTGGAACGGACTGGATGGAGCAGTTTAAGTTATGGAACAGTTCGATCAGTTTGTTTTGTCAAGAAGTCAAAGGTTTTGCCAATGAAGCAGAAAGTTTAAAGAAAGAATTGAAAATTAAGTTCCCAGAGGTATTTTCTAGTGGGTTAGGTAGGTGCAGTAAAATGAAAGCTAAATTCGAGTTAAAGGAAAATGTACAACCAGTTTTCAAAAAGAAAAGGAATGTACTCTTTGCACCATTAGAACAGATCAATGACAAGCTTGACAGACTCAAAAAATCGGTGGTTTATCTAAAGTTGACTACAGCGATTGGGCTTCACCAACGGTATATATTAAAAAAAAAAAATCTAAAGAGATACATACCTGCACAGATTTCTCCACAGCCTTAAACGATGCCCTCAAGTTATCATTACCCACTTTTGCGGCTGGAAGGGTTTTTTGCGCAACTTAAGAGGGGTTAGATATTTTAGAAAATCGACCTAAGCAATGCGTATCTGCAGACTGACGTGGATGACAAATGTTTCAAATTACTTATAAAACACATCAAGGAATGTATAAATTCAATCATTTGGCTTTCAGAATAAAAGTCGCCCCAGCTATTTTTCAGCAAGTAATGGATACAATGCTGAGTGGACTTGACTTTGCAGTCACTTATCTAGACGATGTTTCGTTGAAAAGTGGAAACCCAGAAGAATAAAAGAAAAACGTTTTCAAGGTTTTCAGAAGGATTCAGGACTGGATTCAAACTGAAAGACGAAAAATGTGAATATTTTATGAATAAAATCAAATATTTTGGGACAAATTATTGACAAAAATGACAGGAGATCAGATCCAGCACTAGCCAGTGCTATAAAAGATATGCCTGCTCTTGAAAATGTCAGCTCCCTACAAAGTTTCCTGGGTTTGGCAAATTATTACAACATATTTGTGCCAAACATGCATTGTTTGTGAGCTTCTTTAAACGAATTATTAAAAAAAAATCTCTAAATGGGTTTGGATGACAGCATGCCAGGAAACATTTGAAAAAAATTAAAGGAATGCTAATGTTGGACTAGTTTTTGATGCATTACGATCCAAAAAAAGAAATTGTAGCAAGCCACACTAGTTCATGCAGAATAGGAGCCTACATTATGCATAAACTCGAAGACGGTTCAATTGAACTTATTGCACACTCATCCAGGATGCTTCTTCCAGCCAAAAAGAATTATTCTGTGATAGAAAAGGAGAGTTTAGGGATTGTATTTGCCCTAATGAAATTTCATAGATTCATTCACAGAAGAAGGTTTACCTTACAAATGGATCACAGACGATTACTAGCTATTTATGGGTCCCAAAAAGACCTACCAACCATACAGCTAATAGGTTACAATGATGGGGAACCATCTTATTGAATTACGATTTCAGGATGGAATTCTTGCCATCAAATAAATTGTGTCATGCAGATGGGTTGTCCAGACTTATCCCCAAAAATAGTGAACCTTTGGAAGACACGATCATTGCTTCTCTACAAGCGAAAGTAGAGATAAAAATGTTCTATACAATACTGTACAGGAACGACCTCTGACTTTTGAAAGAAATAAAAAAAAAAAAAATAAAGCATTCAATGAGAATTTTAGTGTGGAAATGAAGAAAAGACTAAAAGCCAGGAGTAAAACAGAACCCAAAGTATATTCAATTTGCAATGATGTTCTCATGTACAGTAAAAGAGTGGTGGTACCTTTATCACTACAGAAACGAATCCTGAAAGAATTCCACACAGGACACCCTGGTATATCCAGAATGAAAAGCTTAATGAGAAGTTATGTGTACTGGCGTAGCATGGATAGACATGGAATGTTTAAATTCATGCAAGGGCTGTGCTTTGGCAGCTAAAGTACTACCAATAAAGTTCAACCCATGGCCAGAAACTGACCACCCATGGTCACATCTACATATTGACTTTGCTAATTTAATTTTGTTAATTTGTCCATTTAATGGTTCACGTTATTTGATTATTGTAGACAGTTTTTCCAAGTGGCCAGAGATATTGAGATGTAAGAAACTTACCACAGAAGTAGTAATTGGGTTTCTACACAAACTTCGCATGGTTTGGGATACCAGATTCTATTGTTTTGGATAACAGCATCAAATTTACATCAAAAGAATTCAAGGGATTTTTTAAAATGTTTGTGGTAAAGCACATAACAATTGCTCCTTACCACTCTAGAAATATCTAAGCAGAGCATTTTGGGGATAACTTCTAAAAAATCCAACGGTGGGACCACGGATGCAGCATTGCTACACTTTCTACAAGTGTATCTGCTTACACCAAATAAAAATCTGCTTTTGCGCCATAACTTCAGCAGAAAGTATGTTTGAGTGGAAAAGAAGATCAGTCTTTGACAAGCTGATACCAAATAAGAAAAGTTGAACATATGGTACAAAAAACTGGAAATAAATTTTATGAAGTGGGTGAAAAGGTTTTTTACCAAATATATCAGACAGGAAAAAGATATTGGGAAGTTGGAACTATCCTCAAAAGAATCGGTAATCAAAGGACCAAAAATGGTGCACAAAAGGCACTGGAATCAAACAAAAAATAGGCATATTGATGAAGATAATGATACTCTAGTGGATGTTGAGTCTATGGAAGTTCTTTTTGACACATTTGATGTGCCCATTCCTCAGAAAGCCCCCGAGACAAAAAAATCATAAAAAAAAAAACAAAGAGGAAAAGAAGGGATACAGAGAGAATCAACATTAACCTTAAGAGGAAAAGATATTGACTCTGTGCAGAGTAAATCTAAGGTGGAGCATATACCGTACCTATGAACACTAATGGGTATGTACCAATTCTCATTGGTCACTATTTAAGTGGGGGTAATATGCTGTCTAGCTAGACTTTTGTGTTTGTGGAGTACATTTTTGACAAGCTTGAGTCTATTTGAACAAGTTAAGGTTTTCTTATTTTGTGCATATTTATTTGTATGCCTTTTTTGGTTCTTTCTTGTTTATTTTTTTTTGTTTGTATCTTTACCCTTTCCCTGTTTTTATTCACCTTTTTTGTATTTCTTTGTTTTAGTTCTTACGTGTTTGTTGGTCTTATTTTTCTACATTTTTGCTTTTATTTGGTTCACAATTTTTTGTTTTGCATTTTATGCCTGCATTTAAAAAAAATAATATATAGAAACAGGCTGAATTCCATTTGTTCAGCTGTGGTGGCTATCAGCCACCATGAGCGAAAATCCAGATACACTGCCGGTGCAAACTTAAAACATGGCACCAGCAAAAAAACAGGCCTGGTTGGAGAGCAGGCCAAAGAAAAAGGACTCTAATTATTATGAGGAACAGCGTGTGCAATATGAAAAGTATCTACAAGGTAACGAGTTCCTCACAATTCCAGTGGCGTTGGAAGCAGTCAACGCTAAGGTGATATCTCGGGTGACCACAGATGTGAAAAGTCGCAAACTCGTTGGAGTCAGCAGAGAAAATATGGAGGAGGCATTAAAAAGCCTCAAAATTATGCCAAAAATTCTTGCTTGAAGAAGCAATGCAATGTGGGATCTTCTTCTCAGCTCAGAGCAAGAAGCTAAACAGTTTGCAGGGAGTATCCTGTCTATGTCTTCTTTGCGACTCCAGAGTATATGGGAACACAAAAGACAAAGATCACGGTACATGGTGTACCGGTAGATATTTTGGAGCCTTCTATGCTAAATTCAGTCAAATAGATGAGGTCAGTGCTGTCAGAAGCAAATCGGGAATTGCAACTGGAGACATCATATTACAAGTGGTCCTCACCCAACAGAGCTTTCAAGACATCCCCAATATTTTAACTTGCCGGGACAAAAGGATGCTCGTCGTGGTTGAAGGAAGGAGACCCTGTTGTTGGGTATGTGGGGCACATGGCAAAGGCGTGCCCCAGGAAAAAGGTCGAACAGCCGACAAAAAAACGCCAACAGCAGCAGAAGTTGTAGCAGTAAAAGAAAAGCCCCCTCCCCGGTGCCTGGACTGAGGTAAAGAGGAGGGCGAAGGTGACAAACCCACCCTCTCCTCAACAGCAATCGCTGAAAAAACCAGCATTGCAGGAGCGGTGTGAGGAGACGAAGCAGCAGCAGCAACAACAGAAAGCGGAAAAGCAACAGCAACAAAAAAAAGGAACAACAATCCAAGAAGCAGCAACAACCAGAAGAGATGGAGGTGGAGGAAATGCCTCCCCCTTACTCTTCTTTGAAGAGGTCCAAAGAGGAGGAAGACACAGAAAAATCCATAAAAAAACATGCCGGGTGAAGTAGGGCGGAGAAGAGTTTAACAAAAAGCAGGTCCCTATCAGTACCGGTATCACCAAAGCAAAATAACAAACAATTGCCCAAAGCTGTGTGAGAGACACAGGTGGCTACCTAAAAGTTTGGAGCCATCTTTTTGAGGCCAAGGAGGCTTTTACAAACATCAGAATGTTTGCTTTGGATGAACCATATTTGAAGAAATTGAGACATTATTGTGCTGGGAGGGTTCCTGTTTTACTCCATCCCTCCCTATATAGGTGTATTAAATTAACGTACCCCACAGACATCGGCAGAGTTGTCCTGGAAGGACGGATGATGTCGGAACTAGGTACAGGGAGCCTAGGACAATCCATCGGGGTCCTTACTGACACAGATTTCTGGCCCGTATATGAGTAGGTTTTTTTTCTCTTTTTTTTTTTTTTTTTTTTTTGAAAGGCCTAGAAGATGTCTATTAAGATAGCCAGTCTGAATACAAAGGGCTTGAGGGATCGGAGTAAGGCTGTCTTAATTGGCCTTTTACCCGGGTGGTTAGCTACCTGGATAGAATGTCAATTAGAGGAGCCAACATAGACTTATTAGATTGTCCCACATTCCATTGGGTAGGCTATTTGTATCACAAACTCGTTTGTGCCCAGATGGCATTAGATTATAGGCCTAGAATGGCTAGCTACTGGAAGTTCAATCTGTCTTTACTGGACAGGTGGAACTTCCAGGACAGCTAACTAGCTTAGTGCAGCGGGAGCTAATGGGGGCGATTATTGGGAATAAGTGGTGGGAGAGACTTAAGGATAGGATTAGGTTCTTCACCACTGATTTCAGCAAACAGTTCGCCCTAGATAGAGCTGAGAAGGTGAAGACGCTTAAGGCTAGTTTTTCCCGGGCAGTGGCTGGGGGGATCTCCTAGAGATAGCCTTAGTTAGGGAGGCCCTGGAGTGTTTGACTAGCGAGCACTACATGGGCCAAGTAATTAGACATAGGTTAAGCAAGATGTTTTCCGAAGCGATGAATATTGGTGCAGAATTGCGCAAGGAAGAGATCCATCGAGGGTCCGATCGGCACATTTGTGAAGTCAAATCCCCCAGAGGGGCACACTCTTCGAGCCACTGACGACGTGTGCAAGGTGTTTTGGTGGCATTTTGAGAGCTGGTTTACCAAGGACCCTGGTCTTCATGATGACAAGTTTCGCAGCTGTTTGGCCGGCTTTCGTCGACTGAAGCGACTAACTGTGAGGGACAGATTACGGAAGGCGAAGTCTACGCGGCATTGAAGAAGGTCGGCAGAGGCAAGTCGCCTGGTCTGGATGGTTTGCCCTATCAATTGTACTTGAGGCTGTCGCACATCTTTGTCCCAATTTTGACAGTTGGGTTCAACAACTGGTTCTGGCAGGGGAACATCCTTGACCGGTTCACCAAGTGTGTGATCACGCTGTTGAAAAAGGGAAAGGATGTTGGGTGTAAATTAGATGATTACAGGCCCATAACTCTGCTAAACACAGAGTTAAAGATTTTGGCCAAGATCCTGCAGGAGCGTTTGCAGTCAGTTGCCGTGTCTCTGTTGGGTCCTGAGCAGACTTGCGCTATGAGGGCCCGAACAATTCAGAGCCATCTGCATCTGATCCACAGGATCATAGAGGGTGTAAAAGATGAGGCCGTGCTGATCAATTTAGATCAGTCCAAGGAATTTGATAGGGCTGATCATCGCTAACTTGCTGCTGTCCTGCAGGCTGCTGGATTCAAACCTGATTTCTGCTGCTGGATTAGCCTCCTGTATCGCTCCCCCAGTGCTGTGGTACAGCTGAGTGAGAAGCTGTTGGGAAGTTTTGCGCTGTCTGGGTTGGTTCGTCAGGGTTGTACACTGTTACCCCTACTTTATGCTTTGGTGTTGGAGCCTTTCCTTTGCCGGCTGAGGGACAGGGCGTGCAGTCTGGCCCTACGTGGAATTGCCCTGGAGGGGCTCAAGCCAGGGTTTCTGCGTACGCTAATGACATACCTGCTTTCGTGTCGTCTTGCAGCAACAGAGGTGGTACTGAAGGCGCTTGATTGGTGTGAAAAGGTGACAGGGGCCAAGATTAACCGCGACAAGTCATCCGGATTGCGGTTAGAGAGTCAATCTTCCAGGGCCCTTCAGTTGGATGGACGGTCCTGTCTCCATTCTTGGAGTGTGGTTTGGACCCGACCTCCAGATGCCACTTACATTTTCCTGATTGTCTTTTATCGATTGTCCATACTTCCTCTCTGTAAAGATCATAAGAAGATGCTCGAGCACTTGCTATCCTCCATTTTATGGAGGGGACGCAAGCATCAGGTCGGCAGAGAAGTCTGTGCACAACATCCGTGTCATTGGGGGCTGGGAATGCCACACTTGGCAAGTCACAAACTTGCCTCGAGGTTGGCTTTTGATTATGGTGGGGATTGCAAGGGACACATTCCCTTTCCTTACTATCAGCCCCCCCCCCCCATATTGCTGGTTGAGCACCGTCATAAACCCCAGGATCAATCGGATTTCCTTCACGAGTGTCGTTACGCCTTGACGAACATTCCTTGGACCAGTGACTTTTCATGGCCTAGGAAAGTCTTCTATTGTTATTTAGTGGAGGGGGTTGCGAAGGATTCTCTATGTGAGCAGCTCAACTTGTCAGAAGTTTCACCCGTTCTGGTCTTGGGCACCAGAGGTATATTATCTCAGTAACCCCGAGTTTTTGCTTACCTGGTGATTTGCTCGGAATCAGCTGCCTCTCAATGACAAGGCCTTCATATGGGGCTTGGCAGATTTGCCAGACTGTCAACGATATGATCTTGGTTTAGAAGAAATGGCTTTGCGCGCTTTCTACCATTGTCCCTGGGTCCACCGCCCCTTATGGGATCATGTCGGTGAGTTGAAAAGCTTGTGCTCATGGATCGTGCATACACATGTGACAATGTGTTGCTCCCGTATTCTAGGGTGAAACAAATGGTGTTTCTGACGCTGCTGGCCACGGCCCGAATGGTGATTTGGATGATATGACAGGAGGAAGTCTTGCGAGGCAATCATCTTTCTCATCAGGATCTAATCCGATTCTTTGAGCATCAGCTCAAGATGAAGAAGATTAGAACTGATAGAAAATGCTTGCATTCGACAATCTTCAGTGAAAGGTGGGTGACTGAGGCAAGCTTAGTTTGTTTGAACTGTGCTAGCCTTGATTTTCTCTTTTAAATCAACCTACATTACAGTGGGGTGGCTTCCTTTGGAGCCCTCCCCTTGGTTAGGTTAGACAAGCTTTACGTACCTAGTTAATGTGTGTAAGTGTTGTTCCTGGCCTGTTCCAAGTCGAGATTCCCAACCTCCCCAGTTTGTTTTGGCCCCATTTCTTATCTTGACTGGGTCAGCTTTTATATTTCCCATGGACGTAGATATTTTCTCCTTTCCCATTCCTTTAGTGAGAGTTTCTTGATTTTGTCCAATGGGCAGAATACAGCAGCCTCTCTTTTTTTGAGGGTTGGACGGGCCCTACTAACATCAGTTATGTTTATTTTGATGTTTAGTTTGTTATTGGGTTCATTCCCTCACCTCCCATTCTGCATCTTTAGATTTTTATATATAATAATTTATTATCATTAAATTTTTATGGCATGGGGCGAGTTTTGTAGGACCCCCTTGAGAAAATACGGTATTGTGGTGTATGGAAGATTGACTGGTGATGGACGAGTTCTTATGGTGAATGTGAAAATTGTAATGAGTGAATGGGTCATGAATCAGATTAGCTAGGTATAAGATAGTTAGTGTCGACCAGCCTCAACCTATCCTCTTTTTTCGGCCTTGTGCCCTAATGGTATTTTAAGATACAATAAATCTCAATATGCTGTCCAAGTAGTCAACCCCTAGCAGTAGTTTACCTACTTCATCCCACTGGTGAGTATTGTATTTTGTTGATGTTATAAAGATTACCATTTCATTTCCAATTTCAGTTTTGGTTATTCCTCATTCAGTACCCCTTTCTAGGTTACCACAAAATTGCTAAAAGTTAAACCAAGAACTGAACCCATAGAGATGTCATAGCATTGTGTGTGTTTGTTTGTGTGTGTGAGTGTAATATGTGTGTGTGTGTGTGTGTGTGTGTGTGTGTGTGTGTGTGTGTGTGTGATAGATATATATGTGTGTGTGTGTGTGTGTGTGTATGATAGATATATATATGTGTGTGTGTGTGTGTGTGTGATATATATATGTGTGTGTGTGTGATATATATATGTGTGTGTGTGTGTAATATATATATGTGTGTGTGTGTGTAATATATATATGTGTGTGTGTGTGTAATATATGTGTGTGTGTGTGTGTGTAATATGTGTGTGTGTGTTATTTTTGTGATCATAGAATGGGACTTCTGTAGTGCAGGTTAGTAGTTTTCGTAATATATAGGGCCTAATTTCAAGTAGGGGTATAGATGGATTGTTATTTATATTAATCTCGATAGTTTGACATTAGTAAATAAGTTTTTGACATTGAATTTCTTTCTTTTTTTAATTTTTTTTCTTTTTTTTTTAGGATTAGGATTGCCTTGAGAGTTGATTTTATGCTATATTTGCTAGGGAGATACGGTGTGATAAGTAGATTGATGGTTTTTGTTAATTGATATACGGGGTTGGGAGTTTGTGTGTGATATAATGGTGCGGAGAGGATAGTTTTGTTAAATTGCCATATATGTAGTCAGGTCTATAATCACAAACAATTTTTGGAAGTTTTTTAATTTTAGTTGGTTGGTTGGATTTTTGTTGACTTTCTTTTTTTTTTTTTTTTTTGGTGTGGTCATTGAGTATTTGCTCAAGTTTTTTTGTTGTAGTCGGATTTATTTAAGACAACAAAGATGTTGATTTTGTTTTTTTTTACTATTATGTCAGGTTGATTATGTAGCTCCTTAGCAGCAATTTGTATTTGTTTTGTGAAGAGTTTTGAGAAATTTTTACCTTTGTCGTGTCTATCCTTAACGACTTCAGCTGTGAGTGAGTTCTGGTGTGGTTGTGATTAGTCCTTCATCTTGGAGTTTTTGATGTTTAGATAATTAACAATACCCTGATGATGACATTATGCTATGCCAAAAGTACTCAGAGAATAAATACAATATGAACCAGCGCAGTGTTTTCCTCTCATCTTTCAATAATCACACAAAAAAGCTTATCCATAAATATGAAAGGATCCTATCGAGAATAAGTAGACAGAACATGTCTAAATTATTTAACTAAACCTGTCTTTAATTATATATATATATATATATATATATATATATATATAGTCATGAGATTAGATGAAGTTATGGGCATTTCCTGTCAAACCAGCCTTCTGCATTATGCTATTTTGTCTACATACAGTAATAAATATGAACTGTGCAGTCAGATTGTTGCTTACTATATCTTGATGGCAACTAAATGTTTATTTGACTTTGATTTTGAGATCCAACCACTGTAGTGGAGTACTTCAATGGTGTCAACTCCTGAAATTGTTCATATTCATGAACTAATTTTGATGAATCAAAGTATCTCAACAAAAAGAATTACTCTAACACTAGTGATATCCAGGGAATATGAATTTATAATTCATGATTAGTTGGGTATCCAAAAGCTGTCAGCCAAGTGGGTGCCAAAATGTTTGAAGGCCAATCAGAAATGGTATCAAGTGTATAATTCAAAGTTAATTTTCCAGCTTTTTCAGCAGTCTGCTGACCTGAGATGGAACGAATACATTGAGTCAATAGCTTCACTGCAAGGAAAGTCAGCTCCCTGTGCCGCGCCAGGAAATTTTTCTCACCGGAGTCAATCCTTCAAATCTACAAATCAACCATTCTCCCTTGCATGGAGTATTGCTGCCATATATGGTCTGGAGGTCCTTCTGTTTGTCTCAAGGTCCTTGATAAAATCCAAAGACGGATATACAATGTAATTGGCCCTGATCTGGCATCTCATCTGCAGCCACTCTCTCACTGACGTCTTGTTGCCTCCCTCTGTCTTTTTTACAAATACTTTCATGATAACTGCTCCAATGAGCTGCTTTCGCTGGTTCCCAGACTTCATGAATTTAAGCGTTCAATTAGGCTGGCATCTCGCTCTCACCCTTTCACCTTCGAAACTATTAAATGTAGCCATCTCTTCTACTCCAATAGCTTCATGTCTCACACTTCTCGCCTCTGGAACTCCCTCTCCATTTCTTGTTTTCCTGATAGCTATAATCTGCAATTATTCAAATGTAATGTCAATCGACATCTCCAGATGCCCTGATCTATCCCCTAACCTTCTCTTCATCCTTTCCTCTATCACTCCTCTTTGCTCTCACTCCAACTCTCTGTAACCCTTTGCGTGCTAGTGCATTCCCGCCTTGCTTGGGGTGGAATGCTTAAAAAAAAAAAAAATCTTTTGGTATTTTTTAAAATGATGACATCGTTGATAAAACATAGTTATACTACTATGATGCAGTGATCAAACGATCCTTACAAAGGCAGTTCTCTACAGCCATAGAATTTAAAAACCAAAAATTATTTGCGAAGTCTTTTGGCAGAGCAATAAACCTTCTCACAGTGTTGGCAAGATGATGGACATTTTAAAGAATTTGGGGTTTGAGTGTATAAACCATCCACCTTATTCATCGGAACCCTATTGGTGTTTCACTCTTTGAAAATGGATAAATTTTTATCTAAAACTTTGAAAGAAAGAAGGCAATAATAGAGGTATTGAGTTCAAGATGAGCAAAAAATGTAACAGATTTTTCAAACACTCAACAGAGAAATGCAAATGATTGGTAATTCTGGTATGGCATTAATCATTTATTGACAGCTTTAGGGTGGTTGTGTTTTCTCTTGAAGCTATATTTTAAGTCTGTTTTATTTTATATCAGAGTAAGGGCTAAAACTAAAAGAAAATAATTCTGTAGTTTGCATTTGGCCTAAGGCAATTCTTATACCAGGTTGAGATCCTTACACCATGTTGAAACCTTTGAACTACTGGGGGCGAACTGTTAACATGTAAAAGTTTATTGCTGAAATTGGATTAAGAAATTAATTTTGTAAAGAAATTTTTACTTTTTACCTTTGTATTAACTTGGATTATTTAAGATACTGAAGTAAGTATAATATTTATTTTATTTGCCCTGCATATTTTATCTTTTTAAACAAACTTTTTTGGTACAAAATTCCTAAGTGTCATTAAGAATTCATAAAGATAATTTAAATGTATTTTTCTTCAATATTGAAAGTATAAAATTAATTTTTTATGAATAATTTATGTTGACGGAACAAACATTTTTTTTTTTTTTTTTTTTTTTGAAACTATGAATTTTTCTGTCCTTTGTAAATAAATAGAAGACATTAAAAATGTAACATATTTCACTGTGAAATTAATAAAAAATGACACTTATTTAAGAATTTATCACATAGTTAATGTCAAAAATTAAATTCCATGAATTTATTTATATGTTACAACTATTCTTAAAAATATACCACAAAAATAAAGAAGAGAGCATTCATTGTCTTGTCAATATCATCTTTTTACATTTTTTGCAACTTTAAACAGCGAAATTTAATTTTTTTCTTCATAAAAGCGAATATCTTAATTATAAAATTCATTTTTAAGGAATAAATGTTGATACTCTCCTTGTAAATTTTGTAAGAAAACAAAAAAATGAATGTAACTTTTTGCACTGTTTGGTTAATATTTTTTAATTTCGGTACCCCAAAATCTTTTTCAAAATGGTCAAAAAGTGCTGTGTAATAGATTGTCGTAACTATGATTTAAAAAAAAAAAAAAATATGGTTTGTGTATTTTGTCTCCCCCAAGATCGGAATGAGTGAGAGCAATGGTCAAAGACAAGACAAGAACACTGTTGCTTGTGAAAGGCATTTCCATCTGATTATAAAATGGTGGTTATTAGAAGAAAAGTGTGACCCAGAAATCCAACATCAATATATTTATCATTTTCCATAAGTTACCTCATCCTCAACCAAAACCAACAAATAAAACTTCTACTTTTATGCAAAATGTGCAAAATGATTGTAATTTCTAGAATAAAACAATTCATGAAAATTTTTTATATATTGTTGATGCAATTAAACTGTCAAGTAATTGCAATTGTATGTGACCATCAATATTTTTCCCAAAATTTGACATTGTTTTTAATTTTAATAAGCCTTGGATAACTAAAAATGGCTTGTACTTACTTTTTGACTCTGTCCACCTTTTTAAAAATATTTGGAATAATTGGATTGCTGAATCTACTTCTGAATTTTTGTTTTATTCTGAAGGCAAAAAGATGACAAACTGGAAAATTGTAAAAAGACCTTCTACAATTGAGTAAAAACCTCAATTTGTTAAGCTGTCAAAACTAACTGATGTAGCAGTTTAGCCAAAACCTGTTGAGCGACAAAATGTTTCCCATTGTCTAAGAGTTTTCTGTGATTAAGCTGTAGCTGCCAATAAAACACACCCATTATTAAATGATGAGGATACTGCAGAAACAGTTAATTTCATTGAAAAAGTTAAAATTTTGGAAAATTGTCTGTGTCAAACAAATATATGGTGACACTAAGAGAAATGATCCACTGAAAAAGGTGATATCAGGTTTAGATGATGAACGTCTGTTATTTCTTGCTAATTCTGGAAAAATGACAAGAAGAATGGAAGGAGATCAAAGAAAAAAAGAATGAAATCATTAACAAGAGATACTAGTTTAGCCAGTGAACATACATGCAATAGCTTAATTGATGTTTGTAGATATTTGCTAAGCAATTTGTTTAATTTTGTTATGCTTGGTGAATTTTATACAAACTACATAGAAAATCAATTTGAAAAATTAAGACAAAGTTGTGGAGGTGCATATTTTATAACAATTCAAAATGTCATATATTGGTTAACTCCCCAAATTAATTGTTAATTAATTTTGTGTTTTTTTTTTTATGTAAATTGATTTTAATTTTTAAAACTATGTATACTGGTAATTATTGTATCATAGCGAAATAAGTGAAACAAATGGTAAATGTAACAAAAATCACAATGAATTTTGTAAAGCTTATCAAAATTATTGTTTCTCTGAAATTCTCTTTTTTTTCTTTTTTTTTTCCCCCAGAATATGTTGATACATGATTTTGTAAAATGCTGAAATTGCTTTCTGATTGTATTATATAATCATATTTTCTGTAATCAGCATAAACAAATTAACTTAGTATTTTTGCAATATCTAAAAATCTCTAATTTATGGTGAATAAAGTGATTTTTGTGCATTTAGTTGTTTTATGGTAATTTTGTTTGTTTGTACATTTCCATTTATGGAAATAAATCAATAATTGTAAGATGCTTCCTAATATTATATGTAGTTGCTAATTAACTAATTACTGGACATTACTAACAAGTTCCTTGGTAAAAATGTTCTCAGTAATTGTTATTTAGTTATTTAGGTCTCCGCATATCCACCCCCGGTTGTTGACCCCAGTTACATGGTTGCCAGGCTTGGTATAAGGATTGCCTTGATTTGACCTCAATCAGAAAGAAAATTAATGACTGGATATTTGGATACTCAAAAATTTTATTTTAATTTTTGTATCTCAAATTGTTTGAATGTCATCATTGTTTTTGTTTTTTTTTTTTTACTTTTTATTTTTCTTCTGAATTGTCATACACTACCGGAGTGTCAGCACAGAATTGTTTTGCATAGAAATGTCAGTGAATCTCTTTGACCGTAGGTCATCTTTCACACTCTCTACCATATCTTAATAGAAGGATAACTGAAAGTATGACAACTCATTGGTGGTGGTGTTTAGAAAATAACCACTTCATCTGCAGGTACTAATAGCCTCTGTTTTTCAGTGTAGTGTTTATACTTCAATTTGACTTAGAGAATATTTGTGTTTTTCAGGAAACTCAAGATGAAGATATTGTCCTTTGGCTTGAGGAAATCCAGGAAACTGTTCTTGAGGCTAACAGGGATGAAGAAGAAACCATAAAAAGTATAAAATATTTCCTCTTGAATTTGAATGTTAAACATTTGATTCCTTCTAAAATTAATATTTTTATGCATTAGTGGAAAATAATTATTTACAATTTCAAGACTTGCTATTAAATTATGAAAATGTAGCTTTATTGGATCAGAATGTATAGAAAATAATTTTAAATATTATATATGCAGTTCTTGTACAAGGAACAGTTGCTTTACACCTTGTTTGATTCTACTTGAGCTGTTTAAAGAGGTAGCTTTCATTTGAAATTATTGTAAGGCTCTTTTATAATTTTTTAATTTTTTTTATTTCAGTGTCTGTTGGTATCAAAGACATCAATGCTAACCTTGATCAGCATTCCTCTGAAGTCTTATTACAGTCTTTACAATCTCCTCATGTCCAATTGCAAAATTTACGTCCTTCTTGTGCTAATGAGTATATGGAACAGTTGCAAGCATTACGCAAAGAAAAAGCAACATTGGGTAAGACAATTAAATTTTTCTAAATTGACAGTCAATAAATATTGTATATGAATACATAGTCATGTCCATTCAATATATTGATTAAAGATTCAAGTCTGTTTTGCATTTAATTTTTACTTTAAAATTTTAAAAATATTTTAATGAGTTTTAATTCAAACATTGTAAGTTTATGGTCCTATGAAAGTGTTGTTTTTTTATTTCAGTTGGCAGTTTTCCAGTCTGTATCCCTGGTTTAATTCTTCTTGGGAATATCTGTAAACTAATTCTTTCAGAAAGCATAGATCAGCCTAGGATTGGCCAGGTCTCTATTACTGAACAGTGTCTATAAAAAAAAAAAAGGAAAATAATGGAAGAATAATTTCTTCGAAAGTTATCTTTCTTATCTATATTGATGACATTTTGTGTATGATTTTATTATGTTTAATATCAAGTCTAATAAAAGACATGGAACAGAGTAACCCAAATTAGGCTTTATTCTGCACAGAATTGTAACAGAATAGTTAGTACAAACAAAACTATTTCTAAACAGGCACAGTCCATTTTTGATGTTAGGTGGGGAGAGAAGAAATGTTCACCACAGTCTCCCCTGCTTCTAGAAATAATTAGTGGCAGTTAGTCAATCAATATTAAGGAAAGATTATATCCTAGCAGGATTTATTTCAATTTTTAAGTATCTCCTTTATAACCTTATTCCATTTAAGGAACTCTGCAAAAGTTTTTGGGGGAGATCTCGGAGTGATACTGTGGTTTCTTTGCCATTTTGAAGACGAATGTGTGCATAGCGTGGATTGGCTTCTATAAGTTCTGCCTCCTCCACAATAGGGTGTGTACTTCGATTGTCTGACATGTCGTCTCAAAAGAACTTTTCCTGGTGTTGCTAGCCATGTTGGAACAGAATAGCCACTGGAGGTTCGGCAAGGATAGTTGAATAGCCATTTATGAGGTGTAGCATTCATAGCTGTTGAAAGTAGTGTGCGCATTGAATGTAAAGCATCTGACAGAACATTTTCCCATTGAATTATAGGTAGGCATTGAGTTTTGAGTGCCAGAGTTATATTGCTTTCCACAAAACGCCATTATACCTTTTGCATTGCCCATTGTCCTAGGAGTTATAAGGGATGGTTCGCTAGTTGAGATTCCACACACATGCAAAACGGATTTCACCTCAGCCAACCTGAAGCTGGAACCCCTGTCTGAATGCATGTACATTGGCATACCAAAGATAATGAAGAGTTGGGTGAAGCACTGGATGACTATTTGAACAATATATCAGGACAAACAAAGGCAAATGGGAAGTGAGAATATTCGTCTATTATTGTAAATAGAAACCGGTTACAAGAGGAAGATGGCAGGGGTCCTTTGAAGTCAACGCTGAGCCTCTCAAAAGGCATGATTGCTTTTATTCGGTGCAGAGTGTCAGGTCAGTAAAATCAAGGTTTGCCTTCGGCACATACAGGGCAAACAGTAGATACTCTCTTCCGATCCTCCACAGAGAAAGGAAGGTTCCTCATCCTAATGAAATGCATCATTCACATAACACCAGGGTGACAAAGAGAGGTGCATAATTTCTCCAGGGTGTCCAAATTTACAGCTGAACAATAAGCTCTGAATAATGTGATGGTGAAGAAAATGGCAAATTACCTCGTCAAACCAAGCGACGGCATGTTGCGTGTATCCTACGACGGAAAATGTGGTGAAAAAGAAAATTACTTACCAAAAAAAAAAGGGCATGTATTCCGCATGACATGCTGAAGACGCAATATTTAAATTAGAATCAAGTCAGTCGCTGGAGTCGCTATAATTGCACATGCTAGTCCTTGCTCGGACATCCCACCAAATATACCTGCTAGCTTCTTCAAGTCGGCTAGAAACACGTCAACAGATTCGTCCGGGGGCAGTCGGCATCCCATGAACTGCTCCTAAGCCAAGAAACGATCTGGTGCAAAGGCAATCCGCAGGGCTCATTTTATCTGCTCGACATCTGATTTTTGCTCTGAGTTTAACTGTTGGTAAACAGCAAATTCTCCGCCCGTCAACCTCAACTTTAATTCCACAGAGGTCACAAACAAGTTCTGCCTTCTCAATCCATTTAGAAACTGCCTGTTCGGACACTGAACCATCAAACTCGGGTATCAACTTGACATCAAATGTCCTGTCTGTCATAGTGCTGAAACCGCTTGTAAGCGTTCTGGGATTGCAAAGGAAATATTTGTTCGCCATAAAAGTATTTTGATACGCTAAAATTGGGCGTCCTCTCCCAGTTGTCGATGAATGGAAAAAAATGCTCGGCCAATAAAAGCAGTTGGGTGTTCTCGAATCAAGAGAAAAGGAATAAAATTTGTGTATTTTGGCTACCACGTTCGTCATAGAGTGAGTTATTTTTCTGACCTGTGAATCGAGATTTTGGCATTTCTTTCTGCCCCCGATGTTCGAGTCTGAACTTACAGTGATTTGTTCTCTGCATTGTGGAAGTAATCTGTGACAAATATTTCCTTTGCAATCCCAGAATGCTTACAAATGTATCTGCAGTAACATTCTCTCTCCCCTTGCGGTATTTAATATCGAAACTGTAGCAGGCAAGTTTGACCCTCCACCTTTTGGATTTTATTATTTTTTATTTTTCCAGCCTGTCTCAAATCAAACGTGAATGCCACTGATCCGTAAGTAAAGTGAAGTGTCATCCCGTTAAGTAGTGCCTCCATTTATGTTAGGCCTCTACGCTAGCTTGGGCTTCCTTTTCTATAGAAGAGTGTTTACGTTCGCTGGTACTCAATGTTCTTGAAAAGAAAGCTACAGGTCTACCTGATTGGTACAATGAGGCTGCAATCGTGTGGCATGAAGCATCAGTCTCTACGGTGAAAGGAACTGTTTCGTTGATAGAATACACTACAGCATTTTCGATTTCAGTTATCTGGTATTCGAGGGCTTTTTCAGCTATCTTGTGTAGTGGAAAATGATTAGCTTGTATGAGGGTGAGGGCAACTTTTTCAGAATACTTAGTAATCCATTGGGAATAGTAACAGAACATTCCCAGCGCATGACGAAGAGAATAAATATTGCGAAGAAGGGGAAGTTCTTTAAGTGGTTGAAGTCTCTTGGAATCTGGTTTAATTGTACCCTCTGATATTGTGTAACTTAGTAGGTTCACTGTAGAGTTGGAGAAAGAGCATTTATCATGATTGTAAATTAAATTGTATTTCTTGGCCGCTTCCATAAATTTATTGAGGTTCTTATTGTGCTCTTCCTGGGTCTTACCACAGATAGTTATATTGTCTAAGTAGGCACATGTGTGGGAGAGTGAATTGTCAGCTATAAACTTACCAATTATTCTTTGAAAGCTACTCTGTTGGTTACTCCTGCAAAATTGATATAACTTTCAATCTGCTTCAAAGGTGGTATAAATTTTGTCTTTATCAGATATTGGGTGGGACCTGGTGGTAAGTGGATTTCAAATCTATAGTGCTATAGATTTTGTATTGTGCCACCTTGTTTACCAATTCCTTGATCTTAGGTAAAGGGTAAGCATCCAACATGGTGAATCTGTTAACTGTCTGAGAATAATTGACCCCCATCCTTTTATGTCATTTGTTAGTGGTCACTACGACCTGGGCTTGCCAAGAAGTGCTGGGCTCAATAATTCCTTATGAAAGTAGTCTGTTTACTTCAGCAGTAATGAATTCTTTATCTTACTGTACTTTCTAGACTTAATAGCTATTGGTTTGCAATTCTCAGCAAGTTTAGCAAATAGTCGGGGAGGAGGAATAGGAATGGTAGTCAGTCCACACACATTTTTCCACCAAATTTCACACAGATACTCTCATATTGTCCCCTAAGCTCTTGCCCAAGGATGACAGCAGCACACAAATCAGGAAGCACAGACGGTTTAAAATCAGAATATTCTCATCTCTCCACTTCCAAATTTACCAGGCAATAACCTAACGTCTGAGAGCTCAGAGAGGTCAACGCCATTGACATGGTATTATTCCTTGGTAGGGTAGGCAGACAAAGATTCCAGACCAGCAATTCACATATGGAGCTCTCGGTACTCCTAGTGTCCACGAGAGCTCTGACCCTCCTCCCATTTATTTTTATCGGGGTATTTGCAGCAAACAAATCTGTAAACGATGCTGCCATCACTGCATGATTAGAAGAATGAAGAACAACATACTTTTGGAAAATGGCCGATTTTTCCCACATCTTTGACAGGTGGCATTCCAAGCTGGACAGTTACGGTGAGGATGTTTATGGTTTCCACGAAAGAAGCACTTTTGAGTTTTAGAAGCCACTGCGGATGCTATGATTTCTGTTGGGCTACGGGAGTTACCTTCAAAGGGGGCTGCAGCACTAACAACTGTTTGAGAGATAGAGTAGGACTCTGAACTTTTCTGAGTTTGTTCAAGAGCCCTGTCTTGGTCAAAGTTTATCAATTAATGTAAAAAAAATAAATCCTGAACATCATTGTATTAAAATAAGACTAGACGAACTTCTCTTTATTTTTCTGTCATGATGATAAAGAGGAGATTGGCAATAAAAAACCAAAAAAGACTAAAAATCATTGTTAATGTTGGCAGTAAGCTATGAATAGATAAAGCTGATAAGGGTCAGTTACTTAAAATGCTGAAAGACAGCACTGAAAAGTTCTCAGCTAGAACAAGAAAGGCTTTAAAAAAAGAATTTTTATTTTTAGTCAGTATTTGGTGTGGGCTAGTGTCTTATGTATTTTTCTGTTTCTTATAAACTCTTAGCCTTATTAGAAATAAACATCTCTTGTCATTTAAAGATTATTGGAGTGTCATTTCATTCTTTCATCAAAAGGCAACTACCATGGCTAAAACAAAGCAAGTTTTGTTAGGAAACAGACAGAAAATTAAGCATGTTTTTTTTTCTGAGGTAGACTAATACACATTTTGAAGGAAAGAATTGAAAGTGAAATATTCTGCACAACTTCTATATTGGATGATTTATGAAAAATGGTAGTGAATACAAGCTTTAACCAAATTTTTTCATTTTCAATAAAAGATTTTTCAATTTCTTTTTTTAACAAAAGAAACTCTCTCGCTCTCATGCAGTCAATTTTTTTTAAATAACATGCATTTACAAAAAGCCTGTTAAATAAAATGTAAACTAAGTAACTTTATATCTGCACAAAATTGTAAATGTCAATCACATAATCTAAATTCAGCTCATACATATTTATTAATTTTTCAGCTTTTTCATGAAAGTGATTAAATTTAGAATTTATCCTTTTGATAATATTTAACTTAAATGAAAACTATAAGATAACAACTATTGTAAAATATTTTGTTTTATAGGAGAAACTGGAACTGGGTGGATGATGAATAAATCCAATCGAGGCTTCAAGTTCTACTACAATGTGAATACTGGTGAATATGCTTGGGCGCGAAATGAAAACATTGTTAAGGATTTTTCTCTCTTGACTAAAGAAGAAATTCAGGTTTGTACTTTTTAAGAAATGCTTTTAATACATTAATGAAAAATGATTTAACCAGTATATTTCAAGCTTCAACTAAACTTATTGAAGTTTTGCAGATTTTACTCACTTTTTATTTTGTTAGATGTATATTTGCAACCTCTCATTATACAGGAATCTTTGTTTTTTATATATATATATATATATATATATATATTAAACCTTAATAGTTGTACTAATCAATCATTTACTTATGCCTGATGTTACACACATTGAAACATGAATGCATTGATATAATGTTGATTCTACATGTTCTTAATATAATATAATAAAATATATATATATATATATATATATATATATATATATAGAGGCCTCTTATTTATCAACTACAAAAAAATTTTATACAGGAAATCCAAAGCTTATATCTAATTGGGCATGCTTATACAGTCCACCCCAATAACAGAAAGTGTTTTTACCTGTGGTTACTTCTCCACACTGTTCAGGAACCAACATCATTTGAGGATCTCCGGTGCTTTCAATGTAGTGTCTACAACATACCAAGAAGCATGTGGATTACATGGCCTTTTAAAAGATGAAGAACACTGGGGGGGGGACTCTTGAGGAAGCAGCAGTTTCTTGAGTAGCCAATCAGATAAGACAGTTGTTTTTAATTATACTCACAACCTGTGAGATTGATTAACCTCATCTTCTCTGGGGACAGTTCAAAAACAATATGTCTGAGGACTTCCTGAATCAAGCCAGACTACAAAATGAAAATATTGAATTCTGCACAGAAATTTATAGCCAATTTCTCAGCGATCTTTCCTGTTAAGTCCAGGCTCTTAATAATACCTTGACTAATTGTGGGATGCCTGAGCCTGATGAAAGAACGGAGTTACACCATGAAATATATTATGACCAATTATGAAACCTATACTTTGGATCAGTTCATCATTGAAAATGAATATTGATTGGTGGATGATGAAAAGAATGTTTACCACTGTATCTTAAACAGCATCCTCTATTGATGCTCCAGGTGACACCGATAACACTTTCCTGATAAACCTGCTGCTTGGAAAAGTTTGCAAGAAAAAGAATATTGCCTTTGTAATAGCATCAAATTGAATTCTAAAAATTCTTCTAGATGGAGGGAGAACTGCACATTCCATGTTTTGTCTGCCCCTAGATTTTACATGACAGGAAAATCCTGTGTGTAACATTAAAAAAAAATCAATCCTACGAACCTATAAACTGATCACTTGTGATGAAACAACCATGAACCACAAACAAGCAATCAAAGTCTTAGATCGAACACTTCTGGAAGCAACAATTATGCCAGGAAAATATGCTGGAGTTAACTACTTCATCCCCAGAATACCTACGAGACCAACTGACTTGCCATTTGAATTTGAAAGGCTCCAGTTTCCTGTCGGACTCAGTTTTACCATGACAAACAAGGCATGGCCAACTTTATGTTAACCTTTCAAGAGTTGGAAACCTTGTTAGTCTCTTCA
Source organism: Acanthosepion esculentum (assembly GCA_964036315.1). Taxonomy (NCBI): domain Eukaryota; kingdom Metazoa; phylum Mollusca; class Cephalopoda; order Sepiida; family Sepiidae; genus Acanthosepion; species Acanthosepion esculentum. The sequence goes on from OZ038477.1 coordinate 81,159,975, forward strand.
TTCTGGCACCAGAGGAAAAACTAAGAATATTGTGTACTCTGACACTTTAAACTAAAAATATCTTTGCAGCAAAGACAGTTTTAAATAATTCCTTTTTTGTAATCATGATCTAGGGTACTTAATTGTTACTAATCTGAAGTGAGACAGTATTCTTAACTATCACTATAAATTTCATTAACATTAATTAATTTTCTTTTAAATCAAATTGCTTTATAACTTTTTATAATTGAATCTGAGGAAGATGAAAACTTAACATCACTGCAATATTTAATAAGTAAATATTTCATTCATCATATTTACATATAATTTTACAATACGTTCATAATATATTCTGGGTGGGGCTTGAGTAGAGGGAAATATTAAAATCATATTTATAATACTGGTGTTAATTTGATACTCAATATATTTATTTTATTAAATAGCAGAATGTCCATTTAATAATTATTTTTGGATTTAAAAAAAAAAAAAAAATTAGGATTTGTACATTACTCAATTCCCTACAACCACCTAGCTTGTCCCCCTCCTCACAATCTCATTCTGAAAAAGCAATATTCAGTCAGCTTTTGTTGAATTATTTTTATTAATAAAACTTATATAAACTAAATTAAATTAATTTCCTAAAAAATATTTATGCTTTGGAAAATATATCAGATTATAATTTTTTTTTTTTTAAAGCCTTTCCTGTTGAATTGTTTGAGTGGGATAAGTTTGCTACATTAATTTAACATATATAGAACTTTTACCATGTTATTGAATTTAATATTTTTTAAAAGTTTAGATTTTAATTTTAAAAATGAATGCAAAAACAAACAAATTATTTAAAATATACACAATCGTTTTAAACATGCTTAGGTGGGGATCATAAAAATTTTACTAAACTATTTAATTTTCTAAAAATTATTTATGCTTTCAAAAATATTGTTTGTTGAATTATTTTTAATTTATAAAAATTTTATTAAATTTACATTTTCCAAAAATATTTATGTCATCAAAAATATATTTTTATATATAATTTTTTTTCTATTGTAGACAGGACATGAAAGATGGTTTACAACTTATATATAATTTTTTTTTTTTTTTAATTAACAATATTTTTTTCATGAAATCCATCTGTCTTTACTTTTTTACTTTACTGACAAAAAATAATTTAAGCATAAAATACCTTTTTTAAAAAGCAATATAAAACTAAATAAATTATTTTAAATAAAATAATTATTTTCTGATTTAAAGAAAAATAATTACTGGTGTTGATAAAATATGTAGGTAATGTATTGAATAAATAGTGGAATGTCCATCCTATAATTATTTTCTGTTTAGAAAAAGAAAAAAAAAAGAAAAAAGATTTGTACATAATTCCCGCTAACCATCTGGCATGACACTTCACAATCTCATTTGGAAAAAGAGACCGTCAGTCATATTCTTGAGAAATTAAGAACCCTGTGTCTTTGCAATGGCATCAGACTGATTATTAAGACAATGAATCAACATGTTATTGAATTTCAACATAGCAATGAAACCTAAGATGGAGTTATTTCTTCAAAGCAATGAATCTTACTAGTGTGTGTATGAATTATATATATATATATATATATATATATATATATATACACACACACAGTGTGCTTAATACAAGGCCTCAGTTTAATTATGTTTAACTCCTTTACTATGAATAATTACAATTTCTATCATTTCAGTTCTTCATAGTCCCTCATATTTTAAGGAAAATAAAAAATAAATAAAAAATCTTGCTTAGTTAATTATAACCATAATTTTTCAACCTACCTTGCAATATATGGTTTTAGAAACATCTATATTTTATATCCCCTGTTTTTATTCTTTATTTAATGACATGGTCAAATTTATTGATGATAAAAAACACTTCGGGGGGGGGGGGGGTTTAATTTGTAGAATTGGAGAAAGTTAAACAATAGCCAAAATCTTTGACTATTCCTGAAAGATTACTATCAATCAATTTCCCCCACCCCCGCAGCTGCTTAAAGTTTTAAAATTGAATAGCTAGAAAGGAAATTCATTTTAAAATGTAAGCAAAGAATTTTAAATTTCTGTAAAACCTAGTATAATTAATAACTTTTACTTTTTAAAAAATTGGTTCTTCAAACTTGTTTCTTTTAAGAAAAAGTAAGTTTTTAGGTAACTGTTTTTGTGTATGTGTGTTGTCATAGTTATTTTTGGACAAGTTTCATATCCTCAAATTTTATCATGCAAGACAAGCTTTTCACAATAAAATTGGTATTAACCAATTAATGTTGATAAAATTTTCTGAATACAATATATGATAAATATACCATGTAAATTTCAACTTAAAATCTTTTTTCATTGTAAATATTTACAAAAGATTTTATTATGCAACTCAAAAGTTATTTGCCATATTTTAGCTAAATATATATTATAGGCATAGATATTTATTTTTAATTTCAGATATAACCTCAAGAGACAATATATTGTAAAGTTAAGAGGAATTCTATGCTGGAAATTGCAAAAAAGTTGAATGAATGAAAGAAAACAATTAAAAAAATATTGGAAACTAGCAAAAAAAAATTAAATGTTGCAAAAAAGATTTAAGAAAAATTAATCCACCTCTTACTTATTACCTGTTTAACTGGCAAAAAGAACATTCAAGAAGTTGGTATTGTGAACATAAATATTAAGAACCGACATGAAAACAACAAAATTAAAACTTCATGCAAACATCATAATGAGTTTGGTCCTTCATGGAAATGGTTAACCTGTATAACTTGAAGATAAGTGTGGCAGTAGAGGAATATTTTGGACTAGTACTGTAGGCAATAAAATTGCATAAGATTTGGTTGACTGAAGTAGAAGCCTTTTGTATGAAAAGGCATTTTTCTTGTGTATTGTGCTTTGGTTGATTTGATTATCCTATTTCTTTTTGTAAATTTTTGATTTTTGAGAAAAATCAACCACTGCTATTCAGCTTAATATGCCTCAAATATTAGACTAGGTCTGAATTTGTGCCTGTTTACAAGAATATAACTATGTAAGTGTATCCTGATTCTGTGCCACTGTTAAAAAAATTTAAATAGCAAGGGATCTTCAATTCAGTAAATGTTGATTTGATCCCAATTGGGCGTTTTTCTTTTAATGTTTTACTTAATTTCAATTGGGTTTTACTTTTTACAGACATAATTGCATAAATCGGCACAATCAGGGTCCAGTTTTACATTCAGTTCACACATTAAATTTATCAAGCATTCATAAAGTCAATTTGGCATATCATATTATAAACTGTACCCTCCCTTGAAACCCATTCCAATATTTGAAAAGGCAAAGCAAATTACATAAGAAAATGCATTTTTCTAAAAAGAAAGTTTGTTACTACAGTTAGCCAAATCTTAACTGTAAAATTATAGGTTCCCCTCAAATGATAGCTCATGATAAATGCAGAGAATTATCCTAAGCTCTAGGATAAGACATTTTTTTATGTAGTACAGGTCACGACCAAGAAGCTTTAAATTAAAGAGCATATTCATGTAAGATGATGCTCCTTTAAAATCTCTCTAGATATTAATCAAATAGAAAACTTGTGGTTCATCATTTAGGGAGATGTATATAAGAATGGAAAGTAATAAAAACTGTTGTAAGTAATGTTAAAGTTGGAAGAACAAAAGTTAACAAAATAAATGGATAAAAAACTGAATAGTGTGTAGAATATTCATATCCAAAAAAGACTTCTCAGTTTGTTTATACATAATACTCTCTGAAATGTTCATTTCATTACCAAAATTTAGGCCTGGCATTTGGCCTGACAGCATTCTAAAAAGGGCCATGTGTTATTGAAAGAAAAAAGATGAGCAATAAACCAATGGCAAGTATGAGCAAATTTCCTTGTATAAACTTGACAGCTGCAGGCAAGAATGAACAAGATAACAAAGACAAAAAAAGATAAGACAAATTTGTTCACAGTTCAGACTGTCTTGTTGCTGCTGCTATCAGCAGTTATATATTGCTGCCTCTTATATCTCTACAAATTACTACTAGAAAACTTTTCTTGCTGAAAAGTTATCAACCAGGTCTATGTAGGAGGATTGTTTCTTATGTACTTATAAATTCTTCTATTTATTTTCATTAAATTTGTTAGTTATCAGTAGAGTTTATTGTTTTGTTCTGTGAAATTGATTTTCAGCAGATAAGGAAGTTAGCACCGATCATTGGTAACCACATCTGAATTCTCAGTTGGAATTACAACAACCATTAATCAAAATCACCATAAATTCTGGTTACATGAAGATCAATAACACCACCAAGTGACATTTTTGGTAGCACTGGGACACTGATCAGTTTATAATATAAATGTCATTAATTATTGTGAAAACACTAACTTGAATAATCTAACATAATGTGTATGATATATACACATGTAAAATTGACACTATTTAAATTGACTCATCTGCTTGTAAAAAGTAGGGAGGATTTGATGGGTGGATAATTTTTGTAGATTAACATTTATTAGACCTTCCTCATTTGTCAGAAGGGAAAAAAAGGGTTTTCTCTTTCAATTTAGAAGAAAGCATCCTGTTCATGATATCAATCCTTGTCTCACTTTTTTTTTTCATGAAAAATGTGGCTTGAAGAAGGTCTAATGTTTGCTAATCTACAAAAATTATTCTCATCCAAATTTTTCCCTAACCAGTCAATTTTAGTACCATAAAATTCTTTAAATTGCATAGCTTCAGCTTATACTCATAGATTTTCTCAATTTGAAATATTTTATATATTTTATTTTAATTTTTCTTCAATTTCAGACTGTCCTCACTGATGTTCAAGAAGCATATGACAGGGAGCTCCTGTTTCAAGCTAATGAAGGTTTTATAATCTTAGTACAAGCTCTTATCCGGGGCTATCTCACAAGAAAAGCATTCAATGATAGGTTATATTATATAAGGTCTCAAATTCCTGCTATAACAAAGATTCAGGTAATTATCAACAAATTTATTTTCTTTTGAAAGTTAATTCATCGTACTTGATAAACATTTAAATATGATTAAAATGAAGCTGCTGCTTTTCATTTGATTTTCTGGGCATCTGTGCAATTACTCTGATTTTTCTAAGCATGATATAACCGCATTGTTTTCAGTCTTTTTGCAAATCAAAGCAACACTTGTCATTTCTATTTGGTAATTTTCTGTAGTTTTTATAATAATATTGGCTTTTGTACAGTAATTATTTACTTAATGCCTTGTACATTTTTATCAGGATCAATTAACTTACCAAACTATGCTAGGCTTAATGCAATAGCTGTTCTGTAATGTATTGAAGTATTAGCAATAAGATTTAAGTATGCCAACTTAAAATTTAGTAATGCATTCAAAACAGCTTCATAAAAAGTGAAAAGTAGGCATTTTTTTATATAAAAAATTGTATACAATTAGGCAGAACACTTAAATGATGTAATTGTGATATTCCTTGAATAAACAAAGTTTAATACAAGACAAAATTTATGAAATAACTAGTAAGATCATGCTATATGTTCATGAGCTATTCAGTTTTTAATTGAATTTTAAACAGTTTATTTACAGTTTTGCTTTACATGATTTGGGAAAATATCAATGTTGTATTTGAATATTACTAAAACTCTGTCATTACTGTAGATTTTCAGTTGTATAAATGGCATCTGCTCCAATTTCAGCATTGGAGTACTGCTAAGAATCTCTCCGATTTTCCTTAATTTGAAGATTCAATTCAGTTCTTGTATTTGATAGGCATTTTGGAAAGGTACTCATCAACGTAAGGTTTACAATGACAGGAGACAGTATCTTAAAGATAACACTGAAGCTATTATCAAGGTAATAATACTCTTTTCACTATACTAAAAATTATTTTCATATTTATGCTTGAATAAAAGCTGTATCCATTAAATTTATGATTTAAACTTTTGTGATTGTAGGTAATTGCTATTTGACTAACAAGTCATGGGTGGTTTTAACATTTTGATGTCTAATGGCATCATTCTATGAATATGACTAGAAGTCAATTTGCTCTCATTTGTAATGATCTGAGGATGATGCAAATAAACATTGAATTATTAACTCCTCAATGATTTGTGTTCAAATATTGATTACTTACAAGTATGTTTTTCAGTTAATTTTAATTCTTTATAATTTTTAATGAAGAATGATTTTGTTTTACTCATTAATTTTGTTACATATTGGCAATTTCATAAAATATTAATGCTATTTAGACATTTTTAGAATCTCTATCAAAGAGTTTAAACATGATCTAGAAAAAATACCTCATTACTTAGCCTTATTAAATACATTTTTGATTTATTTAAAAAATCTACTGCATAGGTATTATCAGTTATTTGTTTTCACATTTAAACTCTACAAACATGGAGAATTGTAAAGGTTTTTATAATGTCATTTGTACCTACATAACTATCTGCAGTTTTCAGTTATTAAAAAAAGACAGGTAAAGAAATTAAAGGGTTTTTACATTTTTAGCAAGATTTTCATTGAATTACCTTAGTATAAATCTTTTCATAAGAATCAAATATCACCATAAATTCAGTTAATTTGATAATGAAATAATTTGTCCTGATCTCTGCACTCAATGTATTTTGAGTATTATTAAGTCTTTAGGTAACTTTTTAGCTGGGTAGCTAGTCAGTGCCATTTGTTCTGTCAATGAAAATTCATGATTCACTGTGGTAATTATAACACCAAGTTTCATTTGATATTTATGATTACAAGCTGGTATTGGATGAAATATTAATTTTACTAATAAAAAAGACTATTTAAAACATAACTTTACTTTTTTATTCTTCTGTCACCTATCAAGAAAAATAATTCCTTTCTCTTGGAATTTTTTTAGTTAAGAGAATTTTGTAAATAAAAAAAAAGTTAATTAAGAATATCTTGTGAATATAACAGCCAATCTGTAAATGTTCCCTTTGTCAACAAAGAAACATACAGTTTAACATTATTTTTATAGATGATGATGTCTTTTCTATTAACTAATTTTAGGTACTTTAGTTAATTGCTGTCATTTAGTCTAATTGGAAGAAACATTTATTCAAATTAACCATTTGGTTCTTTAGAAGGAGCTTATAGAGTAATAGCCTCCAATTTCATTATATACAGACAGCATCACCTTCCTTAGTTGGATTTTTTTTTTTTCATATACCTCATAGTCTCATGTTCTATCTTGTAAAGTATCCACTCAATTTTCATTATGTAGAAGCCAGACATTAAAGCAACTAACATAACCAAACTGATGCAAATAATTTTCAGCATTTGATTAGGATATTTTCATTATGTTGGTTATCTCCTGTCTCTCAAGTGGTTTACTTGATTATTAGGGAGCATTGTTCAGTAAGAAATCTCAAACGAAACTTTGCAAACTGCTCTTGATATGTTTGATTATTCACAATACCTTCTTCATAAGATGTACAAATTTTTTGATTTTTTTAATTTTTCCTTAAAACAAAAATAATCATAATTTGCCAAAGATGTTGCTTATTTTCCATCTTCAATGTTAAAATCAATAAATAAAAATGTGTCAATTTTAATAATTTATTTTTTACTGTATACCAATATAACAAGCTGTCATAATAAAACCAAAATTTGATTAGGAATAAAACTAAACACTCCTAATACTATCTAAAAACAAACTTTTTGGCCAACTATATGCTTTTTGCAAATGTTTTCTGTAAGGTTGTTTAGCATATTTATTGTTGTGTGACTATGTAAAATACTTCTCGTTTGATATTTGTTCTTATAACTTTAATTATCCAATGTCTGCTTTAGTTTGTACATCCTGATACAGGCCCAAAGTGGTGTTCATTATTATTTGTATTTGACTAACCAAATTTAAATGTATTTAATAACTTTGAGATTCATGCAATAGCTGTTTTCGCTGCTTGATTTCATAAAACAGAAATAATTTTTGTTAGAAAAAAATTCTTTTTCAATAAAATATCCACACTTTTGGTATTCTATAAATCCTTTTTTAATTTTATTTATCAATTTTTGAAAGGCTTTTAGAGCATTTTGTGAATGTCAATTTGTGTTGGTTTGCTGTATTTATAATTCAAAAAGAAAAATAAAGTTTTTAAGGTGTGTGCAGACTCTATTATATCACAAAAAGCTTGCAGGGTTTTAATATATAACATTAATGCATCCAGACATGTATGAAAGAAATTTGGTATAATCAGAAGCAAATATTGTTTGTTTAAAATCTACATTGTTTTTAAATTGAAATATAATCTTATTCAAAGTCAACATTTTTATAAAAATACTTAAAGAACATTATTGCTATTTATGTATTATGTTTCCTTTTGTATTAAGATGATGTTTTGATTTAATTTTTTTGTTTCAATTTACTTTTTTAGTTGCAAGGGATGACCAGGATGCATTTGGCTAGAAAGCAATACAGAAATAGGCTTAAATATTTTAGAGATAATGTAAGAGACTGTTTTCTGCTTTCCCACCTCCACTTGAATATCATTGTTAATATAACTGAATATTTTAACAGTTTCTCAATCCTTCTTACCTTATAGGTAATTTATACATTTTATGATTTTTTTAATAATTTGAATTATATATATATATATATATTTTTTTTTTTTTTAATAGATAAATGCCATTGTAAAAATTCAAGCATTTGTCAGATCCAATCTTGCAAGACATGATTACAAATCTTTAGGTAAGTATAAGATGATATATTGAACTACTTGAAGGTCTAAGCTCCCTCATCCATACATTTTCGTTTCTCACACTTTCATTTCTTCCTTCATATCTCGTGCACATTCATATTGTATGACTATGCATTTGACTAGCCAAATGTCCTAGGAACAGAAAGAATTGAATAGTAGTGTGTTTACTAATCTGGAATGTAAATGTACAATTTGTATTCATTTTTCTACAATCTTTTGGGGGGGGATTTCATTTTATAATTGGTTTTTAAATGAGTATAGCATTTTTAGCTATAAAATTAGCTAAAAGTTAGGAAAAAGAATTGGCCAATTTTAGCCTCTTTTTTTTTTTTATTTCTTATAAATCTTTAAGTCTTTGAACAATTATAATTTTAAGAGTATCTGAAAATATATATATATATATATATATATATATATATATATATATATATATATACACACACTGACCAATTCTAATATTTCCTGAACCATTTTTCTTGCTGTTTAATTACCATTGCTAATTCTACTAAGCTGTGGGAAAATTCTGTTCTAATTTGTTATCTTAAATCCTCTTTATTTTCACATAACTGTTAGTTAATTTAAGTGCTTTAACTTGTAACTGTTAATAGAAATTTGCTTCCTTACCTTTATCTAACCATTTGGCTTAATTTGTCTTATATGTTCAATAAGAAAGGTTTTGAAAATTACATTTGTAAAATGGTTAAAATATATGAACATCAAACTTTATACTTGCAAAAATAGTTTGTATCAAAGCTTTGTGTTTTATATATTGCAAATGAATTCATTATATAAATTTAATGTAATTAGATTTGGTGACATTTATTTTTCATGGGATTACTTAAAGAATGCAATATTTTACAGATTTGACTTGTTTTGGTGTGTGTATATAGATATGAACAATAAATTAATCAATGTACAGATTTTAATAAGTTTTCCTCTTAATTTGAAATGATTTGGAAATTTTCACATGAGAAAGAAACAAGGCATCTTTTGGAAATTTTGTAAAACTTGGTATTTGTGATTTTATGAGAAAACAGCTGAAATAGATATTTACAAACATTTTGATGCATAAGTTGTTGATCTATTTACTTTTTCATAGCTCATTTGCATTGTCTTTTATGTTTAATTGATGTTGTATAACTTACATAAACTTGTAGGGAAAAAATAAATTATATTCAAATTCTTAAAATTTTATTTGAAGGGTTACCAAATGTCATTTTTTTTTCCTAGTTAATATGGCTTCTTTCCATTTCATTTAGTTAATGATGATAATCCACCATTGTCAGTTGTCCGCAAATTTGTCCCTCTTCTTGATGCCAGTGATGCTGACTATGCAGAAGAGCTGGGTAAGTGAATGGCAAAATATGAAAAATTTGTTTTATTTTATATAAATTTTTTAAAAATTGTTTACTTTATCCAATTTAAGAAAAATTCTTCTTTTTTTATTACTTTTAGAATTACAGAAACTACGACAACAGGTAGTGTCAGATATTCGTTCCAATCAACAACTGGAACATGATCTTGATCAAATGGATATTAAAATTGGTTTGCTGATTAAGAATCGAATCACACTACAGGTTGGTGGAAACTTATAAATTGTAGTCTGAATATGTAAAAGCATATTTCTCTCTCTTCAGAGGTGCTGAAAAGTTCTTAGCATAGCCAATTCCTAAATTATAACCAAATAGAATTTCGTTTTTTTTTTTTTTTTTTTTTTTTTACTTTTTGACACTTATTAAAAAATAATCCAGGTTACATGGTATGAGACGTTAGAAATACTCCACATATTTCATTGTAAGGCATTTGAAAACATCTGAGTACATAAATTGTTACAATGTTTGAGTGTCTTACAATTTAGTGGAAAAATATGATGGGCTGCATTTCCAACTGCATATCTATGTTAAAATGCAATAAAAATAAGTTATTTTTTAAAAAGCAATCACCAGCAATAAAAAAAATAGATTGTTTACAACAATGTGTAACAAATAAGATTCTAGGGCAAATAAAATGAGTCATCGTTAACCCCTCCAAAATTCAGTCTGCATCCAAAGAAGTTGATTCTATTATAACAGGCACTGGCCCTGTTTAAACTTTTAAATGCATGAAATTTGTGATGGTGATTTGGGGAGACTACTAATTGGATGATAATTGTTGAAATTCTCAAGAAAGTGGGTTGAATAGTGGGGAAGAAAATTAAAAACAGAATGTTAAAAATTGTTTTAAAATAATAATATTAAGATTAGTTCCATGGAGAATTTAACCCAAATCCTCTCCAACTTCCTGCTGATAAGAATGAGATGATTAATATATCATCCATGTTGTGGGGTCCTAATAGAATAAAACACAGATGCTACAATAACTTATTAGTAGAGAAAATGTGTGGTCACTGAAAATAATGATCTAAATTATTCTGGACAATGAACCAGGGAACATCTGGTTTATGTAGAAAGGTTGTGTTGACCACCCCAAAAAAATATCCTTACGAAAAAAAAAAAAAATAAATTAACGATATACAAGGGAAATACCATAACACGTAAAATTTGGGACAGGTCTGTTTATTTTCCTTTCTGCAACATTTGTTTAAAATTTTTATAGCTGACATTATTTTGGATTTTTAGCAAGACAATATTAGGAAAACTGAAACCCCATCCACTTCTAATCCCCACAAAATTGAGACCATCAAGAAGCCAAAACTGCAAACAATTACAACAAAACAAAATAGTGCAAAACAAAAAAAATTTCTTATAAACCAAAAAGATTTCCAGTTTGACTACCCTCTCTACTAAAGGATCTTCTTTGTCAATGACTCAAAGAAAAATCCTCAAGGAGGCAAGAATCACCTAACACAAGTAAAAACATATTTTGGAGAATAAGTTTCCAAATTTCTTTCAGCAGACACTCTTGTAGTGGATTCATTATGTTTTACAATAAATTTATCTCCATACTTGTATAGCACAAATGAACTCTGCTATTTGGTGAGATGGAACCATAAGTCCTCTTCGAGAAAGTAAGTCAAAGTACTACTTCTCTGTAGCATCATCACTATCATTGCCTATCATGACCAGGGAACATATTTCACATTAAAAATGTTTAATTAAATTTTTTAAATTTTCTCTAATAAAGAAAAAGATGTTAATGGAAATTTCTCCAGAGGTAATTTATAGGCTAGTTGAGACGTATAGCACAGTAGTAAGGCATAATGTATTAGTTTTACTGAAAATTAAGGACAGCCTCTTGGTTGGTAATGTTGTCTTTTTTTTTTTTGTAATTCTCTTAGAATTGAGTATGGTTGTTCTTCTACCATGTTTTGTACGTAGTTTGGAAAATTTTATAACATGCTAAATCTTGTGCGTTTAGCATTATATCCATGTATAAACCACTGTGGTAATGGTATAGGGGTTCTATTGTACTGGTGGTTTTGGTAAATGCAAATACATTCTTTTATAGATGGAAAATGTGTTTCAGGTTCAAAGACTATTCTATAAATTAGAATATAATTTTCCTGTTTTTTAATTAAAAACTGTTAAAAAACTTTGCTTCTTCCAATTGAGTAAAATCCTTTATCATATCAGCTGAAATAAAATCATGTAATTCATTAGTTTGGACCAGTCATTGTTTTGGAGGCTTTCTGAATTCTTGTATTTGGCAAAAAGAGAGGGTTTTCTTATTTTTTCTGAATCTATTGTAGATATTGAATCTAAATCCCAATTCAGTTTTTCTTTTCATTTGAAAATAAATTTCTCTTCAAAATGTTTCATACAGAGAACTGAATTTTTTGTAGGAAACCAATCAATACGATTAGCAAATTTTATCCACTTTCCTTTCAAAGTCGGAATTTTCAAGAAGAAAAGAAAATGTTGATACTTTTTCACTGTTAGTAACATATCCACTAGAACACCCAAATGCAACACATTTGTTAACCATCTTTTTAAACAAAATATCATAACAAAGTTTATAATTTAATCTTTAAATACAATAGATTATGAGGTAGAAAATTTACCTAATAGCATTTATTTGCAAAACAGGCCATATATACAACTGAAAATTATAAAAGCAAGGTAGCTCACAGACGTTTATAATTCATGGATTAGTAAAAAAAAAAAAAAAAAAAAAAGGGTAAATATGCATTTTAGTGTTGAAAACATGTCTAGGGAATTGAAATAAATTTTATATAATTGTACATTGTTAATTTACATTCTAAGAATTCAATTTTTAAAGTTACCTCCCTTTTAGATTAGCAATTTTGTAAGTGGGCATTCACATTTTTTTTGTTTATATTACATCAGCCTGTTAGAATTCAACTTATGTGAAATGTGAGGCCGTAGTTGTATTTTACAGATAACCTTATTAATTTTATTGGCAAGTTGTAATGGTTAATATGAGAAATATCTAAAAAGTAATGAATAGATAAGCATAAATAATCTGGAAAGCTGTAAGCAAAAAGCAATAGCAAGAACAGCCTTATATTGAGTGCATGCAAATGTGATGCTGCAACAAATTTATCAATCACTGAAAAAAAAGATAGATAACAGCAGTGTTCTGGAATGCAAAATATGGGTTTCAAACTGCATGGACAGACAATCACAGTCAGATACTGTGAAATACTCAACAGACTGAAGAGAAACTGAAATCCAACATATAACCAATATGACTAAAGAGTTGCTCTCCCTCAATATGGTTGGGATGTTCATACTGCACTTACCACATAATCCTGATCTAGCTCCTCCAATATTTGAGTACTTCATATGACCTTTACTCAAGAAGTAATTATGGATACCTCCTGCTACAGAATTAAGAGTGACTCCAGTTTCTTGACACCATGTTCTTTGAGGGGATTTATGCATTTGTGCACTGACGAGGATAATTGCATCAATCTACATTTTTAACTTATGATTATAGGTTTATAAAAAAAAATATTAGAGCACTTGATCAATGTGTCCAGTTAGAAAATATTGAGCAAGAAATGAATAGGCTAATTATTAACACTCAATAAATATTAATACAATAAAGTGGCTCTAGACATTTCTAAAGCGTTTGATAGGGTTTGGCATGCTGGCCTTCTTCGTAAGCTTCAGGGATAGGGTATTACAGGACAATTATTTGACTTAATACAATCATTCCTGTCAAACCATGAAATGAAAGTCATCCTAAATTAGTTCTCCTCTGGCTCCTTTATCACGAACGCTGGTGTCCCCAAGGCTCTATTTTGGGCCTTACACTGTTCCTGATCTTCATCAATGATCTTCTCGATGGCATCAGTTCCCAAGTCTGCATTTACACAGACAACACTACTATTTACTCCTGCTTCAATAGTAAATCTAGTATCATTGACAAAATAACCTGGCTGCTGATCTCGAAAAGAACCTCCAATCTGTGGTTGACTGGGGCAGGAAATGGCTTGTAAACTTTAATGCCTCCAAAACAAAACTGCTCTCCTTTACCTACCAGAGAGAACCCTCCCTGCCTCCCATCAGAATGGCTGACTCCCAACTCCGCAAGAGCACCTTGTTATGCTTGCTTGGTCTCACGCTGTACACTGAAATAAGGTGGAATAAATACATTGAATCAATAGCTTCATTTACAGCAAGGAAAGTTGGTCCTGTGTTGTGCCAGAAAGTTTTTCTCATCTGAGTCCATCCTTCAAATCTATAAATCAACCATCTGTCCTTGCATGGAGTATTGCTGTCATATATGGTCTAGTGCTCCCACTGTATGTCTTGAGGTCCTTGACAAAATCCAGAAACGAATATGCAAGATGGTAGGTCCTGATCTGGCATCTAGTCTACAATCGCTATCTCACAGACATGCCGTGGCCTCCCTCTGTCTCTTCTACAAGTATTTTCATGGCAACTGTTCCGATGAGCTGCTTTTGGTGATTCCTGGACTGCATGAATTTAAGTGAGCTACCAGGCTGGCATCTCAGTCCCACCCTTTCACTGTCAAAACAGTTAAATGTAACAGTCTCTTCTACTCAAACATCATCTTCTCTCGCACTTCCTGTCTGTGGAACTTCCTTCCCTTTACTTGTTTTCCCGATGACTATAATCTTCAAATATTCAAGTGTAATGTCAATTGACATCTGACACCCTGAGCTTATTCCCTGTCCTTCTCTGTATCCTTTCCCCAAACCTGCCTCTTTACTCTTGTTTTCAATACTCTGCAACTCCTTGCATGCTATTGGCACTCCCGCTTTGCTTGGGGATGAATTGCTTAAAAAAAAAAAAAAAAAATATGAGAAATAAATGGGGAAAATAATGGGGATTTCATAAGCAATGGACACAGGGTCATATATGCAGACAGTTAACCTGAAAGGGAAGCCATTTAACATATCCATTGTAGTTCTACATGCACCAACAACACAATGCACGGAAGAAGAAACTGAAAAGTTTTACTGCACACTTGACAATGTTAAAGTAGGGAAGGAGCAAGATGGTGAAATAGTTGACAAATTCAAGTTAGGAACCCATAACAAACGTGGAAAAAAAATGGTTAAAATGGTGCACAGCCAACACCTGGCATCAAGAACATCCAAGATGCTTATGGACATAGAGAAGCTCAAGAGGAGAATTGAAAAACCAGATTGACTATATAACAATAAGATATTTAAGAATGTAGTTTTACAGTGTAAAAGATATATCCAAGTGCCAACTGTGGGAGTGATCACATATTTAATCTCCAAATAAAGCTATGAAAATTAAAAAAAGCCAAAGCAACGCAACAGACTTCTGGATAACCTAACTTGCAAAGAGATGTATACTAACATCATTCAAAACAAATACTGAATGAGAATAGAAATTTGAAGAAAACTAGATAAGTTTAAAAAAAAAATGAGTGGACAACATATGAAATTCTTCTAATTGATCCTGAGAAAAGTGGAAATTCTTGCATGATTTATTGGTGGACACAATCTTATAAAGATAAGATATGCAGATGCCATACTGTTAATAGCAGACACAGAAAGGAAACTGCAGAAAGTGCAAACTATGAATTGGAGATGTCGAAAACTAGCAAGTACAAGAATTTAAATATCCGAGAAGTGTTCTAACAGAGGATGGAAAATGTAACACTGAATCTGGAGATGCACTGGAATAGTGAAAGATACCTTCCAAAAGATAAGCAAAATATTATGAAATAAGAAAATTTTGTTAGTTTAGTGCACTTTTCTTTGTTTCTATCATGTGATATCAGTCCTTCTATATAGCAGTGAATGCTGGGCAGCTGAAGACTTGAGGCAACAGAAATGTAGTTCTACAGAAGGTTGTTGAGGATCCCATGGACTGAACATGTGAGTAACAAGGAAGTTTTAGAGAAAATGGAAGTAAAAAGGATGCTTAGAAAGAGACAGTTGAAATTTTTAGGGCACATAAAAGGAAATTAGAGATAAGAAGGCAAAAGGGACAGAGGAAAGAAATGAGTAACCTACTTTTGCAAATGGCTGCAGAACTTAGATTGGGTAGGATGGTGAAAAGACAAACTTTACTAACAACTACAAAGGATAAGTTGTGGCGAGCCATATCACCCAAATCCTGAAGGGATATGGCACATAGAAAAAGTTTAAAATTATAGGTTTTTACCTATAACACATTAATGCTCACTGTCCTCCAAATAGGTATTAATAAGTTAAATTATGTTTGTTTATTTTTATTTATTTATTTTTTTTAATCTTAAAAATTTAGAGAATTCTTCATTTGATTACTATTTGCTTTCTTTTAGGATGTCGTGTCTCATAACCGTAAGTTGAAGAAGCACACTGAGCGTACAGCTGTAATGGCCAGAGGATTAAAAGCATTGAGTAAGGAGAGCCGAGAAACATTGGATGCTTATCAACATTTGTTTTATTTGTTACAAACTCACCCATCGTATCTGGCCAAGTTGATCTTTGAAATGCCTCAAAGTAAAACAACAAAGTTCATGGAATCTGTGATTTTTTCTTTGTTCAACTATGGCTCAAATGCAAGAGAAGAATTTCTCCTGCTCCGCCTATTCAAAACTTCTTTGGAAGAAGAAATTACGTAAGTAACAACTTTGCTTGTATTGTATTTGAATTCCAGAAATTAAAAGCATTTAAAGCAGATACTCTTCATTTAATGAATATTTTTTTTATTCACATTTTCATGTGTTTAGTTTTTAATAACATAGTAAATTTGATTATTTACATGCAGATGGTTTGCATCTTTGTTGTTGTTATCACAATGTTTCGGCCAATGTGCTCTCCGGCCTTCATCAGTTAATTGTCAATCCATGTAACTTTCAGGGCTTTTTGAACTGATCTCTTTAATCAATAAAGGTAAATTGTTCTTGCTTCACTGTCCACTCCCAGAAAACTTCTTGTCTAGTTTTCATTGTTCACTCCAATTCCAATGATTGAACTCACAATTACTATGTCACCAAACTCAGAAACCAATGCTTTAATTCATTCAGCTATTATTCTGTGGGACATTTCTGGGTGGAGAACTTGGAGCCTTAAACCTAACCTGCCTGCTGATACTTATACTTGGCTGCACTCACTGAGGCTTCACATTTACTGCAGCTGCTGTTGTTGAGCCCTTACTATTACTTCTCTTTCTTTATTTAATAATGATTCTCATATTTATTTCTATGCTTGACAAAGTCCTTGTAGCGTTCTTCACTCCACACGGGTTGATGACTACTCTTTTTCTTCCATACATAATCAGCCATTCCTGATTTCATTGTCTCACTTCTAATTATAGCTATTTGATGTTCCTCCAGCCCTACTTTGTGTGTGGAAGGAGGGGGCTAGTTTCACCTTTATATTCTTTACCACTACATCTAAGTGATGTAATATACACAGTTCTTGGTCATGCTCTCTTCTGTGTTAAATTTGACTCTACAATGATTTCTCCATGGAGCGGATCTAATTCTGAATATTGTCCTGATGCATGAACCACAGATTTTCTTCTGAATTTTTTCTAGTAACCCTTGACATAAAGAAAACAGACCCTGGCAGTTTTCTGGTCCTCCTCCTTGACTCTTTTGTTTCTGCTTGCAGAAGTTGATGCTATGTTTGTAGGGTAGTTGTTATTCTGAAGGTTATGTTCAATGCTGATCATTTTCTGTGGGTGTGTTGTAAGCATTAAACAATACCTTTCTTTACACTGTATGGAATTGAAGTTACACTATTGTCTTGTGAAGGTTGGCTTGTGATATACAGATGTCTTGAACCCATTCTCTGTGCAAGTTATTAGTACATCCAGGAACACTAGCTAATTAATATTTTATTCTTCGATTGTGTTAAGGATAGGTCTCATCGAGTTCACATAGTCCATCAATATTTGTACAATTCTCCATTCAGAATTGTCCTCATGGACAACAGTGTTGTCTATCGCTGTAAAATAACTAAAAAATTGTTTGTTGCAACTTGTTTGATAAATTTAATTTTATATCTTGATCTGATTAGATATTTTTAAGCTCTCCTCTTTTTATATTACCATTCTTCTGCTTTAAATTTCTCCATTGTTTTTTCTTTATTTTTTTTTTCCTTCACTCCCTTTTCTTCATCTTACTTTTACTTTACTTCTCTTCCCTGCTACCAGCAAGCTTTCAACTACACCATTTTACCCTCTCTAAACTTTTGTTTACAGGCTTTCTCTTTCATTTGTTGATGTTAGTAAAGCTGATGTTTAATACTATGCCTGGATGTAAAAAGATGATAAAAGACGAGTAGAGGGAAGTGAGGTACAATGTTTGAAAGAATACTTATGTTCTATCCCCTTGAAGATGTATCTCACTTTTTCACTATCATGCAGTAGATTTTGGCTTGTGTTGAATTAATTTGCTAACAAAGAGTAAAAAAAATTCTAATTAAGTTGAAAGAATCTCTTAATACTTCTCATTCAAGTGCAATCAGATTTATTGATGTTAAGTATAACAATGATATATAGATAAATGTGGGTTAATTTCTACTAATAATTTATTTTCAAGATTTACTGTTTCTTGTGAGATAGGATGTATTCTGGGTTTCTGAAAGTTTTGACAGGCCATTGAGATCCTATCCCATAAGTTAAGCAGTTTCAAATGGGCATTGATTCAATTCTCAGAAAAGTTGAGTTTGCATTGAATTTAAGGTATCAGCTTGCCACATTGATGAGCAGGCACACTTCTGGAAACAGAAGGGAATCTGACTTTCACTTGCCTGTGGTTTTGAAGATATTGACACCAGCAGTGATTTATCACGGACCAACAATGTATGACTGAAAAGAAACACAGAACCAGATAATTTGATGGCTGAGTCCCTTTTTGATCATCACATTTTATCAACTTTAGAATTTTTTTTTTTCTGTTTTCCTTTTGAGAACAAAAACACTTAAAAAATATTATTTACACTCTGACTCATGTTCTCATCTTTGTAAACACTATCACATTTCAGCCATTGTGCCCTCTGACCGTCTTCAGGTGTCTGTTAATCTTTTCAGGTAATTTTGAACTGAAATATTTAATCTACAGGAAGGGATTGCTCACATATCACTGTATATGTGTAGGGATATCTCTTTTTTTTCTTACTGGCTTCCATATGGCATTTATATCTATACTAGCTATCTGATTCTCCAGTGTTTTGTCTAGTACATTTGCTTCATTCCATAGGAGTTGGTGAGCACCTTTTTCCCTTTCGCTTTCATTGCCTCACCCCTATTTATGGCTTTGCAATGTTCTTCCAGCCTTACATAACATGTTTTACTTACTTATTCTTTGCCACACAAGCAAAAGATAGAATACATACAGTTTTTGGTCATGTTCTTCTGTGTTAAACTTGACTAAGCAGAGATATTGCCATAGCATTAAGCTACTTCTGAATATTCTCCTGATGTTTTGTATGGACTCTAGATCTGAATCCTTTCTGTGCCCTTGAGATGAGGGATACGGACTCTGGCAGTTTTCCTATAGTAACAACACAAATAAAGAAATTAGTTCAACTTTAAATATTAATAACACTTTGTATTGGAGATGAGGACAGAAATTAGAAAAAAAATTTGGAATTCTTTGACCACACTGCACTTCTTTTTATAGTGGCTTTTCTCAGACTTCAGTTTCATGTAAATAATTGATTTGTAACTTGGCCAGACCTTGCAGAAATGGAAGGGTAATGAACATTACTTCTACTTTTAAACACTGGATTAGTTAAAGGCTTAAATCTCCAATTTGTTGTTTCTATTTCTTAAGATTCAGTTTTTTCTTCATTTAAGTTTTCTTTATTGTTCCATGAAGCTGGTTGTTGTTCTCTTTCCAAATGTTATATGAATTTCAATTACTTAGTTTGGATTGGAGTTTCTTGTACATACTAAATGAAATTGAGTAATGTTGCAATGTGCAGTGTTTGCATTTCTTTTTATTCTTTTTTAAGACTAGATAATAAAATCTCAACTGTTGATTACAATTGATATAAAAAAAATTTGCATAATGCATTTTGAGATTTTATAATGCGACTTATATCATTTGATTTTTTTCCCCTCTCCTTTCTTCTCTTAAGAGTTGTAATTCAACTTTCAGGTCTCTTTCATTCAATTTTAGTGAAAATAGATTTCACTTTTCAGAATTTTAAAACATGTTCCATATTCCAATTAATAATTCTGATATTAAATCTTTTTGAGATCTGCTACTTTCAGAAATATAAGTAATTGCATGACTAATCCATTGTAGTCAATATTTAAAAGTAGTTTCTATTTATTGAATTGATTATTTTAACTCATTGAAATTACTTTAATAAAACTATGAATTTTATTTTTTTTCAAGATTTTTTTATTTTGTAAGTTGACATTATATGAAAACTTAATTTTTAGTTACGGGTTTATTTTCTTTATGCAGAACAAATTCAAAATTATAAAAACCATTTTAAACCTTAAAATAATTTTCAAGGAAAAACTTGTTTTTCCATTTCTCTTAGAAATTGTATGTAAGTATGTTTATATATAATTGTGTGTGCATATATAATTTTAAAAATGTTTTTGTAGGTTGTTTTAAATCCTATTTTATGTATTTTATTTATACTCAATTCTGGGGTTAATTTTTTTCCTTATTTTGTCTATCTTAGGAGGATGTAAGTAAAATTTTCTTTTGCATGTTTTTCTTATGACCAATCTATATTCACGCACGCTATTTTTCTCTTGTCTTGCATGAATGAGTCATTGTTATATCTTTTTTTTTACATACATACATCAATTACTGTTGTAAAGTACTTTGCACTGAAATATCTCACTGGTTATGGGTCATGAAATTTCACCTATTTATATATTTTATAAAAAGTTAGTCAGTATAGTTATTACTTTTTCGTTTTACACTTATCTTTGAAGGTTTTGAATCACCATATTTTATGACATATATGACTCCACTACATTCACACACCTTAATAAAACTCTCCTGAATCTTATGTGCTGAAGTTTCTTGTAGGCTAATGATTATCTACTCACCACAGACTACCAAAAGTATAACTTAATACTAAATGTGGGTGGCAATCTCATTGGAGTTATTTGTGTGATTTTAAATTGATTACAAATTATATTAAATAAACTTTTAGATCTTATATATGTATGTATGTTTAAGATAGTGGTTCTAAGTCACCAGGTGGCTATAAAGGATGCTGCCATATTGGATTCTTAGCAGATCTCTGAAGATGTTTAATACTGGTAGCAGAACATTGATATGAAACGGTGTGAGGTAAATTTTTTCCATTTATATAAATGGTTTCATAAATGAAAACATTTATGGGGACTGATAGTGTAATATTGGTATTTGGATAGGAACCAAGTTGTTTTTGGTCTGTTTCTTCCTAATAAAAGCTGCACACAGTTTACTGATCTTCAATCTGCATTGGTCCAGTCATTAGTGAGTTTGGTGATATATATTTGAAGTTTAGAAAATATGAAACTCCTTCACCCTGTTATGACCTTTGTTATTAGCATCATGTAAGCTTCTTGGAAGTGGCATTCACCTTGTAAATGAAAATGCAACTTATAACAACAAAGTACTTTAAAATACATATTTAAACATAATCTTTCTGATCAGTGGAGAATCAAGTGTTGCTCTCTGCACTTGAAGATAGTTGAGCCTATATTTTCTACTGAAAGTAGATCATCTAATGAAGTGTTATATACATGTAGGAACTAGTTTTGTCGTCTATTCCTAAGTATATAGTGATCTCTCCAAGTCAATCTAATCAAAGTAAAAGTATTGGTGTTTTGTCAAATTCATCTTCAATACTGTCATGGAATCATAAACCAAATCATGTAGGTCATGAACTGAGAGGTGGTTTATCCCCAAAGAGATATGATGGTCTGAACTGTCAAGAGTACTTGAGGTAGACTACTATTTTTCTCATATAGAAATAGAGGGTTTTTGAAAAAAGCAACTTTTATTCAACACGACTACAAAAACAGAGTATTAAAAAGTCAATATATAAGATTATTCAATAAATTATGAAAACTGTTTGATTTCCCCTCAGAAATAACTAAGGGAAAATTCATTAAAATCACAAGGTTTAATCATTTGTACCACCTGGCTACTCCTACTTCTCACCCACCACACACTAGGACAGGCATCAGTGAGATGGTGTGTTTGGTTAAAGAGTCAATTCTGCAAAATAATGAAAATGTGATTAAATGCAGAATACCCATCATCAATTTTGATATTCTTTCTGAGGAATATATGTGATTTAAATGTAGGTCTCCAAGCATCCAAAATAGATTGCACTGAATGAGTTATGGTCAAACAAATATTTGAGTTATCATTTTTGGAATCTATGTGAAATATGTTACTATTTCTTTATTTAAATGATTGTTTAGCAGCAGGCAGGAGGAGCTACTGTGGGATCCTGTGACGTCAGATCTGTACAGACCAGCAGAGACTTGTACCATTGACTTGAGAAATTAGCATCTCTTGGAAAATTTCAGCCATTTTGTCCAACAGGACACCGTGTCATAATCTCTCATCCTCCAAATTTTTTAAATACATAAACCTGAAAACTATCTAACAAGATGATACAAACATAATATTTGTATTTGGTAGCAAATGGTCTGACAGTAACAATTCAATGAAGAAACATTTATTTGAGACTAGGAAAGAGAAACTATTTAGATGAATTTGAGATGACATCTGTAATAGCTTCTGAATCATGGAGATAGAAGCAACCAGCTCAGGCCAACTTGTAGCAACTCAATTAGATTTCTTCCTTACCAAAAATTCTTCCTAACCCAAAATTGCAGTCATTGATATATGTGCTATTCGGATACTGAGTGTTTAACTTCTATATGTGGAGTGAGATGGTTTCATGAATATTTATACTTCTTAAATGGTTATGAGAAATTAAATCTTTAATTAAGGAACAGTACTCTTTTTCAAGTACACCTTTAATGTCATGAAAGAAAATTGACTCTTCTTGTTGGGATTGGAGATATGAAAGCTGATAACTGCCAATGTTGTTAAGAAAGCTATGAATTATCCTCTGTAAGGAAAGAAATGATTAAAACAAAAATCTATGAATTCAGGTCATTATTCCTTACCTCTCCATTTGCGAAAAATAAGGATGATTTGTTGTCATCCTAATTCAGTCAGGATCAGGTTGGGGGACAAAAATAAGCAGTAAATTTAAATTACATAAAACATTTTGGTCACTCTAAAAATTTGATTCGTAATGCACATATTAACAATCATGAACTTTAACAAAATTCTATTTCTGAGCAATGTTAGAATTAAATTTTCCTAAAAAAAACAAAACAAGACATTTACTGATGCCTCCTAATCTTTCAGTCAGTTTTTTTTATTTAAATTTAATGAAACCTCTTTGGTTCTGAATGTCATTGTACTTCTGGCAACTGTGATTAATAACAAACATTAAAGGTTTTTGCTCATGTTAGATAACTATTTTTGTAGCTACCTCTCCAAATTTCTTTTTGACAATGGTTGTAAATTTAACAACAGTAGTATGCAGGGAACTAGGTGAAGCCTTGAATATGAAACTGATAACAGCAGCAGAAAATCCTTGGAGCAATAGTGTATGTAAAAGACTTAATATAGTTATTAACTTGGTAAACAAGATTATTGCAGATATTGAGTGCAGTTTAGAGATATCTCTATTCACAATGCTCTTGTTGACAACTCTTGATTTTCAACAAATCGGTTGACTTTTGTTTTAACCCAGCTGTTCCAGGCATCTTCAATAGTGACATTAGAACCTGTAAGTGTGAAAAGGAATTTTAATGTTACATTTGACTTGGCAGGAATTTTTAAAACTGACAATAAAATAAAAAAACATGGAGTAATATTTGTGGAATATTTGCATAGTGGAGATGAAGTATTTTATAAGAGGAGTGACTGTCATAAATGGCATGGGCCTGGTGTCATGATTGGATAGGATGGAAATGCTAATATTGTGCATCATCCATTTTCATTCATATCATCTAAGATAGATATCAAATCATAAATGCAAAAGGAGCAATTCATCATTACCCTCCTACTGAAGATTGTGTAACATGCTTGTGATGCTATTGATGATGATAATTATAATGTTAAAGAAGTGTAAAACAATGAAGAACAAGATTGCCATGTTTGAAGGAAAATAAAGTGACAGTTGGACAGCATTTTCATGGAATAAACTGATACAAGTGAATATATTTTCAAGGGAGATTAAGCAGAACTTTATATATTAAATATGATTCCAATGGCAGTACTAGTTGATGGGATTTCATTAAATTTAGTGATTAGTAACTGATGATTTGGAGATGACTGTCATGAAAACATCAGAGCAATGGAAAGTGAAATTCACTGGAAAGCTAATTAATATACACAATAAATTTGAAAACCAAGGTCAAATGTTATGCCTGTGATATAGATTATTACTGAAAAGTTAAGGAATGTTAATATTATTTCTAAAGCTAGACTGAAAGCTCATGAATTGAGGTGGCATAACCACTCTATATAAAGATTCAGAAAACTTTTCAAACCAAATAATTTGCCCTTTTTTCCCCCTGATTTTTAAAAAAAACTTTTTTAAAACCCTCTAGAAGCTATGGAAATAAATAACCAAAGATGAACTTCTCATTATCAGGATATATTCTTTGGAAAATTCATTGTTTTGGGGTCGTAACAATAGATTTGAAGTAATTATTTGCACTTATATTGATGATTTCCTTTAGGTTGGGACTGTAGCATTAAAAAAATGTTCTTGATAAATTGGAGAGTGTTTTTGATTGGAATTTCTGCAGCGCCATTTTTTAAGACTTTTGCTCTTAGCATTATTTCAACTTTTCAATATGCATCATCATCTCTATTTCCTATTCTTGTTAGTATGCTGTGCAGAAAAAAAAACATTGATTACTGAACATTGATTGGTCATCTCTGCTAATCATCTATTCTCACTAGATTTGATATTGCCATTTTGATGCACATGAATTGTCTTACAAGAAAGCAACTGCTAGCAATCTAAAATTCAATAAGTTGGTGAGTCTTAAGTAAGGATCACTTTTTCTAAGCTTCAGTCATAATTGACGTGAATAATGTTCACTTTAGTATTATTTAGCTGTTTCTTCATGTTGATCGTCTTATATATATATATATATATATATATATTGTTTTTCCAATATAAAATCACTAGGTGGTTATAAAAGATATAACCATATTGGATTAGTAGCTGATCCAAGAGTAGATATTTAACATGTTGATAAAATTTAATGTTAGTATTAATTTCTTATAGTTGCCTTCCAGATTTTTTCCCCAGATATGGTTGTACTTTTTTTATACATGCCATGGTTTAAATTATTTATATTTGGAAAATAAATTTTTCCTGATAGTTCTTTCAACTTTTTGTGTGAATTCTAACAGATTTATATCTGAATAAATCTATTACATATATTTGTATTCCAAAATCAAAATGATTTAAAGTTGCTCTTTTTCTTATCAAATTCCTCTTTACAATTAGATCTGTGATTTTCTTTATAATCAAAACTGTAATTTTGAAAAATATTTAAATGAAAGTAGATTATTTCAGCTACTGTATGAAGTGTTGTTACACTTCATACAATAGCAAACATTTTGTTGCAATTTTGCTCATGCTTCATGTCCATTTTTGCAAAATATGGGTGAATTGAAAGAAATTTTAGAAATCTTAAACTGTTACTTTTTGTATTGATATTAAAATGTTCATAATAAAACTTTCTTTTCTCACAAGCAATGTATGTGATTGGGGTACTAAAAACTTATCCCAACCTGCTTCTCAAAATCTAAGCAAACATAAATTTTTTTTTTAAAAAGTTCAATCTATTTTTAAATGAGTAATGGAAATTTCTGAACATTTATTTTTTAATTTTATCTCAGGCTTTGTTGATTACTTGCATCAAATTTTGTCAAGAATGCTGCTATGTATTGGGTATTTTCAACAGGCTTCTTCATGATAAAAAAATTGTCTGTGGTATTGAGGCCATAAAAATTATTGGCATAATAATAATCATTCATTATTGCAATTTGTTCAGCATATTTACCTCTGTAAAATTCATTTGTGAGTTAAGGTAATCAAAGAAAACAGTTCTGATTTTTCCATTTTAAACATGAGGATAACTTGGGTTTGCAGGAGATACAATTATTGTACATAAAAGATGTCATTTAATAAATCATTTTTGTTTTGCAAACACAACCAAATCAACAGTCAGTATCTTTTGATTTCTTTCCACCAGAATTTTTCATGAAATGTAAATTAGTTTTAAAATGGTCAATGAAGTTACTATTTGTTGTCTTTCAATTTCTCCAAAACCTTGCCAATTATTTGCATCAAATGTTGTCAAGAATGCTGCTATTCATTGGACAAGTCCAGAAGGACATTTTCAACAGGCTTCTTCATGATGACCACCTACCAAATCTATCCTTTGAGTGGGGGTGGAAAATACTTTTCTAACCTGTGTGCAACTCCAAATATGTTACAGTCTATCAGTTTCTTCACCCATATATCACCTATGAAACTCTAGAAAGGGGCAAATAATTATGCTTGTGTATGTCAGAAATTCAAGAAATTTGTGTGCATTATTGTCAACATCAGTAGGTTCCATCAAGAGTAGTAGGTACATGCTTTTTAGGTCAAAATATCCATCTGCAAAAATGTTATCTTTTATTATGGAATACACTTCATTATTTAGCTAGTGATTTTATAACTGGGAATTAGTGAGTTTTAAACGTATGGCAATGAATGCAAAAAAATTAAGTGGAAATTAATACAGCGAATTGATAAAAGTATAATTTTACAATTTAAAAAAATTTTTTTTTTAATTTTCATTTCTTTATAATTTTATTTTTTTTTATTATTATTATTATTTCACCAAAAGCAAGGTAATAAAACTACTAGGACAAAGGGTCACTGAGTCTGAAAAAAATCTGAGAAAAAAAACAGTGAGGACAATAAAAGAACATGCCTAATATATATTGCTTGTGAGCTTTTTATTTAGTTCTGGTTGTTTATTTTTTTAAACACTCCTCATTATATTGAGTATAAAATCTTGATATCGATGGAAATATTTTTGATTATTATATTTTTTTTATTTTTTTTTTTTTACCTGTGAATTTTCCTAAAAATGTTAAATGATGTATGCACATGGATTGACTAAAAATGTCTGTTTTCTTTTACTAAAAATGACCATTTTCTTCTTTTACTAATTTAAATTATTAACTTCCCAACTATTTGCAAGAATCCACTAAACTGTTACACCTTCAGCTTTCAAATTATATCAACTTTGTAACTACACAATTGCTATTTTCTTTATACAAGTTGAATTAGTATTTGTCAATGTATATGGTTTTTAGTATTTTAATGCTTTTAGAAAGCATATCCCATTATGGTCAAAATGCATAGCATCAAAGTCAAGTTTAAGATGAATTTACAATCCAAAGATATATTTTTCAAAATAGTTGTTAGATATTGTTATGAAGAATTCTGATAACATTTTTCATTTTTGTTCTGATTCAGTTTAACACCAAAACTGCAATTCTTTTAGCTCTTTATCATCATTATTACTTCTTTTTTTTTTCATTGTTGATATTTGGTTACTTAATTTGATTCTATCAAAATAATTGTTACTATTTGCTTCCAATTAACTCCTGATTTGTCATTTAAAAATGTGATTTGCTGCTGAAATATTTTTGATAAATATTAACATTTTTTATTAATATCAGTTAGATACTTTAACAATAAAACCCCTCATGGATATTTTCTTTTCACTTAATACTGACTAATCTTGTTTTAAACATTGAGTAAATTACTAAATTTATTTTTAACATATAGGTAACTATTTTACAGCTCAATTTCTTCATTAAGCATAAATGAAATCATTTGTTTTAACACCATTTTAGTTATATATCTACAAATCATAAAGAATACTTTTGTATCAAACTGAATTTAACTTTAGACTTGAAGTCACATGACTTGCTCCACTGAAAAATAGAAATGAAATCACTAAAATATCTTGGATTCATTTTAAATTCATTTTGTAACAGTGTATTCAAGGTAATAACTACTACAAAAAAGTTTTTGAAATTGTCATTGTAAGCAGACATGCCAAAAAATTACAGTAGTATACTGGATGGTTCCACCATCCCCTGCTTTTAGATGTGTTTGACTATAAATGATTATTGATGCTAAAACATAAAAAAAAATTGTACAAAATTCATCTTGGTATGTCAATTAGCAACCAAGTTATGACCATTCAAAGTTGGTTAGAACAGAACATTCTGTCTTATATGCTATTGGGCCAGAAGCCAGTTTTAACAATGTATAACTGAAAAATGCAGACTAAATTTCATGATAAGCCTCTGATATGGCTAATATTTCTGGAACATTCCATATTTGGCTATCACTTGAAACTGGTATTACATCAAACTCCCATCTGAAAATAAATGTTGATTCCACATCTGACAAAGACCATTGGAAATAATAATTTTTAAACTTTGTTGGAACTAAAATCTTTCACATCACTGAATGGAGATGCAATATTAATAACTTGGCCAATGTAAAAGTTGGAGTCATAGTATAGTGCAACCTATTGGCTTTTGTGCTATTAACTGAAGGTCATTTAAGGTGGTTCTTTTTCATCACTGAGTACCTATTCTTCCTTTAGAAATGGAGATTGTTCCATTAAAAGTTATATCACTGTAATGTCTATTTGCTTCATCACAACTTTTAACTTTATCAGCATACATTGCAAAGAATTTGAGGTCTTTTTCAGCCTGCTTCTCCCATTTAAAATAAAACTACTTCTCAAGGCATGGAGTTCATCCACTGAACAGAAGATTATATAAATTGAACACTTGAGCAGGGTTCTCTGGCATGGAAAGTACTAACACATAGAAAAAATTTTTTTTTAAAATAGACAGATACCTACTTAAAGAGATGTGCTTATTTATTATCTTCCATAATGGGTTAAGGGAGGAAGAAATTATGAAAAGACGACGCATGTTTACATAAAAGACAAAGAACTATTAAAAAAAAAATATGCAAAAATTACAATTTAACCTTCAAAACAGGACCTAATCCTTAAAATTAGTAAACAAATAAATAATCATTAAAAAAAGAAAAGAAGGAAACAGATTACATTTTGAAAATTACATTTCAATTGTTATGAATCCATGTGCCAAAGTTAAGCGAAAACATATTCAGCTCGGTTTTATTTTATTTTTATAAAAGATATCCAATTTCTTTTTTTTTTCTTTTCTTTTTCTTTTAATTAACAAAATGTAAATTTTCAATTGAATTCATGAATGAACATGGAATGATAAACATTGGTACCATTGTTGACATGACATCACTGGTTAGTACACCCTAACTAAATCAGAGAACCATCGGACTGAAAGACTGGTGCTGTGTTGCTTTATTAGAAAGTTACATTCTAGCTTCTAAGTACTTTATTGGCCACAGAGTATGTATGAGATGTAGACCTCACTAAATTCTCTGCAGCAACATCCAACAAATGTGATCCATGATAGACTGTTTTGGACAGATATACCTGAAGTACCTCACAGATTCCTTGCTATGTCAACTAGCTGATGTCCTTCACTTATTTAAAGAAACTAAGCAATATTCAGTAGAGGTCTCAAATATTTTGCCGCTTGAAAAATTTAAATGCTCAATCTACAAATGATTAAAATAAGTTATAAAAGCTTTTTCCCCTCTGAGATAAAAAGAAATACAAATGTTAAGTGTTTAGTACAAAGTGTGCTAAAAAGTTTAAAATCCAGCCTACTTTTCAGGATTGTAAAATTTTCTCTTTAAAAGTTATTTATGAAATAGTCCTGTATTATATAACGTGAAATGTATTAATTCCTAATTGCTCTGAAAAACACTCTTGTTTAAAATATTATTTGGATGAAGTGTCTTATTGTATTAAATTACCAAAACAATTACTCAGACTTAAAAATAAAATAACTGCAATGTATTATTGCTGAATAGATTTTCCCACCCTCCCAAAACAGATCCAGAGAAATTCTAAGTTATGTGCCTTACTGATAAGATTTTATTTAATGTTTTTAAAAATGTGCTTTTTATACACAAAATATGCAAGCCATTATAATTGTAGTGTATGCATATTTACAAAAAATATTGAAATTTTTAAAAACTACTTCAGAATATTTTCAGTGTTAAACGCTGTTTAAAATGTCCTACTGGATATGTATTAAGTCAAAATTTCTTATTTGATGCCTTCATTTTAGAAAGTTTTAATCTTGGCATTTTTTAAATTGATTTTTCTTTTTAATTTATTCACTTTATTTTATTTTGTTAGCAAATGTGTATATAACAATTGAATGTAGTGTCAATAATACAAAAATAGCCTTTTGATTCATTTATTTTTCTACAGTCTTCTACCAGTAAAATAGCTAATTTCATAATATATTTATCCCATCTAATTATATTTAACATAGCTAATTTTTCTTTTGCACAAACTATTTCTTGTTGCACTAGAAATAGTATTAGGTGAAGTAGTTAAAATAAGTTCTTAGTCTGAACCACTTTCCAAATTCTGACCACATGTTAGATTTTTTAAGGACTTTTGGGTGAGAGCTTTTCAGCACCCTCTCATACAAGAGAAGCTGCCTTTCCCATGAAAAACCTAATTTTGGTCATTCATTTGGCAGTTAACCAGTTATTTTGAGTGTGAATGGAGTGAATACTTTGGGCATGGTTGAATCTTTTTGTTGATAGGCATATTCTAGAACTATTTTAAACAACATTGTCTGTATTTGCTTGATATTTTTCATATAAATTGTGATCTGGTTTATTTTGAAATATTTATTTAAAAAAATTGTTGCTTGATTTAAATATTTACTTAAAAATTAACACATGCACAATCTTTAATGAAATATCATGGATGTTGTTTCATTAACACTTATAAATCGGGTAAATTATAATATTTAATCAGATGCTTGCATTTATTATAGTATGTTATATTTCCAGCTCAAAAGTGGACAAAATGTCTGATATTGTGACTGGAAATCCAATGGTAATTAAAATGATTGTTGGATTTAACCGGTAAGTAATCTTCACTACAACAACTTTCAGTAACAATATTATTACTTTCACCATTATTATTATTATACCACCAATAATTAGCTATTGAATTTTGAAATATAATTTTATTTCAAACCTCAAACATATTTTCAGAATCTCTTCCCTTAAGTATTCAGTAATCCCAAATCAGACGATGTATTTTAAACTGGAAAATCCTTCAGGTTTCTTTATATAAAGATGAGAAATTTATGCGATGAGATATAACAAACATACCACACTATTAAATGAGGGAATAACCCAGATATATTGGAGCTGTCATAGCCAGTAGTAGATGGTCTCAAACAACCTTTCATGAGATCAAAATAAAAAATATAGATAGCAGAAAAGCAGGGTTTTACATAGTAGCTAGTATAGTTGAATATCATATAGGGTCAGGATACTAAAGTTGCAGTTGAGTCATTTTGATGAAAGGATGTGAATATGTAGAATTAGAATTTGTGGCTCTAAAATGAAAAGACTTAAAAACAGTTTAGCATATTTGTGAATTCTGTTTGGTTACCTAAATAATCAGCCAAAAAGAAAATTGAACAGAAATGAAAAAGAACGGAAGAAAGCCAATATCTGATTTAAGTACTGTGCTTTCCATTCCCAAATATTATCAATTAAGAGAAAAATCTATCCTTTACTTCTGTTAACTCTTGACAAATTTTTACTTTTGTTTATTCTAGTTCTATGTTCCTGCCCATTTCATCTTTAAATTTGCACACATGTACTTAATTTTGATTAAAAGTGTATTAAGTAGGTACCACCACAGAAAGTGCAATTTAAAATGAATTTTTAAAAATGAAAAAAAAATATTTCTTCAAGCTTTTATTTTAGATTTAATTTCAAGCTTATATATTAAATTTAACATTTCCAATAAGCAAGATACTTCACTGTATTTTGAAACTAATTTAAATTGACTGGAAGGATTTTTATTTTAATTTTTAATTTTTTTTTTTTGCTAAAACAGCTGATTAGTGCCCTTTTAATTGTCTTGCATCGCAATGTAATTCTCCTTATTAAAAAAGTATAATTAATCTGATTTGAAACAAATATTATTTAAGTTTAAAATATTGCTGTATGCATTTTTTTAACACGTGGATAGCTGTTTATTTAAACTGTTCACATGTTTGACAAATTGATGTTTATATAATGTTGTTCTATGGAGGCTTTAGCCATAAAAAATAATTGAATATAATGTGAGAACCTTATATATATATTTTTAGTATTCAGTAATCTTAAAAATTTAAGAAAATATTCTCCGTAATCTAATGTTTTATTGAATTTTAGGTACTTTCTGGTTTTATATTTACCATAGATATCACTCTTATTTTCTGATAATGTCATGTATGATTTGTATGTACAAATGCAAATAAATTCAAAATTCTTTTAAAAATATTTGATTGGTAAATATAGTTTTTACTTAATATCATCATCTAAAAGGGTGAATTAATACAGAATTGTAAGATTTAAAGCTTAATAAATTATTCTAATTAAAATTTTAAAAAATGAAAATTCTTTATTTATCAGAGAGAAAAAAATTTCTTAAGGCAATAGTGTCCTTAATATATCTTATTTATAAAAGCAATTAAAATCTTTTCTCATTAAATAATGTCAGTTTTACTGCATTTTTTTATTTTACACATCAGAGCAGATTTTCAGTAAATAGTGTTTCTGTTTGACAAAAACAAATTGATGGTTTAAATTCTCCAAGGAATCCTGCTTTTAACTAATATAAATTTGAAGAGGATGGAATTACTTTAATATCTTGAAACTTCATAAAATTAAGTGAGGGTAACAGATGTAAAAAAAAAATTAAAATAATTTAATTTGGGATAAGTCCTGAAAATTTCATTAAAATCCTAGAATTATTTGATTTTTGCAAGAATTTCCAAAATGTTTTTGTACCACAAAAATAGACACTGATTTATAGTCCTTCTGTCAACACAAGAAAAAACAAGATTTTTAACCAAAATTTTGAACATGCTAGAAAGGATTAAAAAATTTAATAAAATAATAAATAAATAAATTCCTTTTAATAATAATACAAACATTTTAACAAAACTTTGTTTTTATCAAGTTTGGAACCTTTTTCATCATAGTATGCTCTTTTTTAGCAAATTTTGGGAGGTACATAGTTTTAAGTTTTGCATCAGTAATAATCTGTTTAGGACCTAACATGATTGGATCACTCTGATGCTTTAATGTTTATTAATAAAGATACACTAATAATTAAGCATGTAACAATTCTTTTAAAACTTTCAGATATCACTTTTGTATTTATTACAGTTTGATAACAATCCGTGACCAAACTGATCTGCTTATATTACATAAAGAAGAAAGTACTGTGTTTACTACTACAGAATAGCTTATAATGATAAGAAGCATAGCATGAGCTCTAAAATATACATAAGAGAAAAAACAAAAAATGGTTATCTTTTATGTCTGATAAGATCATTGACTTATAATTAATGAAAGTTTAAATTCTTTATACATGAGCTAATAATAAAGTTTATCAAATCCTTTTGTGGTAGGAAGCATGCTTAAAAAGGTATGCTGATTATCACAAATTGGAAACAAACTAAGGGATATGCCTTTTTTTTATTATTATATAGATATTTACCTTTTTGTCTACAGATATTTTTTCTGTAGATGATTTTGGTTGAGTTAGGATTAACAAATTCGTACTTCTTAATCATTGAATTAGTTGTTTTTTTGGGGGGGGGGGGTCCAATTATTTCATTAAGTAACAAAAAAAAATTGTCTATTGCTTTACAATACCTAACTTGATGTTTTCATGATATTCTTTGAATGTTTTGTCATTTAATATTTAAAGTTTTCTGTTATCCTGTTTATATGAACAAAGTGGGTTTGATTCCTAAAAAATTTACTCAAGTATTGTATAACTTATATAATAAAGTGATTTCAGTTTTTGCCATGTTAAACTGAAAATACTCTTTGACTTCCAGAAACCCTAGAGGGCAAAGTGCACTCCGTGACCTTCTACATCCATTGATAAAAGAAATTCTTGATGATAAAGAGTTTATGATTAACACCAATCCTGTAGATGTTTACAAGAATTGGGTAAACCAGAAAGAATCTCAGACTGGCCTACCAAGGTAAAAGTAGTTTGTCATAAAATCATAAACAAATGACTTTTCACTTTTTAAATAGACAATAAATTGTTTTGAAATATGTCATAACTACTCTTTGTAATTGTTTTATTTGTTACATTATGGATTATGATCGAGCAAAATCTTAGTGAAATGGCACTTTCTTTTTGCCTTGATTTTCTGCAAGTTGTTATTTAAACTTAGAAAAATCTGTAACTATTCATTTTTTTTTTTTTTTTTCAGTGGATTGCCATATCATGTAACAAGTGAACAGGCCATGGCACATGTTGAAGTACAAAAGTTAATCCAAGAATCTATTGTAAAATTGCAAAAAGCAACTGACAAATTCCTTCACACAATTACACAATCAATGGATAAAATTCCGTGAGTCATATATTATCTAAAACAGCTTTAAAGATTATTTCAAAAGTAATCTTTAAAAGAATGGAACTAATAAACTTCCTTTAATTGGAGTAAATTATTTGAATATTCTAGTTGAATGAATATATATATATATAATAATAATTACTGTTCTGACAATTTATAACTTTATTTGATTCTGAAGCAAACTGATTTTTTTTTTTTTTTCTTATTCCATCATGTTTGGCTTGCATCAGAATTTTTTTATATGCACTTCAAGAATCAATAAAATTTTATATATGCTTTTTCAGTGGAATTGATTTTATCTTCAGAGTAAAAAGAGGGGAAAGGAAATTGTCATTGTGCACAAATGCCTTGATAAAGTCTTGTAAATAATTTGTTAATTCATTTATCAACTGCAAATCATGTGTTAATGGATTGGAAAATAAGTGGGTAACTTTATGCTATAGATAATTTTATAAGTAAAACTTTTCAGTTGGGCAGCTATAAATGATTTATTCATTGTTGGTGCATGGAATCATTTGATAAGATTTTCTTTGATATATAGAAGTTACACATGCACAACAAAAATAGTCATTTCCCTAAATAATTCTGTACAAAAATAATGATAGCTATTAATAATGTAGTGGTTAGATCAATTTATTTATTTATATATATATATATATATATATATATATATATATATATATATATAATTATATATATATATATATATATATATAATTATATATATATATATATATATATATATATATATATAATTATATATATATAAAATTATATTTTTATATAATTATTTATTTAAAAATTATAACATAAATATGTTCTAAAATCACTACAAAAATAGCCATTTTGTTTCAACACCTCCGGTGTCTTATCAAGTGATGATGCTGAATGTAGAATAATAAATAAACCTGAAATGATCAGAATAATTCAAAGTACTGACAACAAAATATTTTAAGTAGTAAAATAGAATACTTAATGCTTGAATTAAGAGTTAGGTTTTATAAAGCTGGTGAGTTTCTCTTCCTACTTTATTCCAAAATTTCACTTGTCACAAACACACTGCATTTAAGCAAAATTTTATTAATATTTTGTATAGATATTGTTATTACTGCTTTTTCTCAAGTGTATTATATTTTTTTTCCTTTTTCTTTATTTATATTTTTAACTTTTACTTATTTTAAAAGTAAATGTTTAGTCATGTTGATATGAACAAATCTCATTGCCATTTTGCTTGACTGATTAATCTGCACATTTATTTGTAGTTTATCAAAAATGCAATTTTGTACCTTTTCAAAAAATGATGTAAATTGTTTTTGTTTTATGTAACAAATGTAACAAAATCTAAAACTTAAGCAAAAAAATTACTTTGTAGTTATGGTATGCGATATATGGCTAAAGTACTAAAAGCAGCTTTGTGGAAAAAATTCCCCCTGGCACCAGAAAAAGATGTTCTTAAAGTAAGTTTTGTGTGTGTGTGTGTGGGGGGGGGGTCTTTTTTTTGTGTGTGTGTGTGTGTGTGGGATAATTACCACACATTTAACTTGACCCTTGTTTCTTCCAGTGACATTGACTGAGCTGAGATGATTGGATGCTATTCAGGTAGCTTCTGTCATTTATATTAAGACAAGTGTGTTTAATTTATATTAACAGACAAGTGTGTTTAAAAAATGGCTTGAGTGGATTCTTAAAATGACTTTACCTAAAATGCACTGTTTAACTTATGCCTATTATAATTATTACTTCAGATCTTATTTAACAAGTTGTGCAAATTATAATAGAGAATGTGTAGCCCTAGTTGGCATAGACCTTTAAAAAATGACATGAGTTTTTTTCTTCACACCTAACAACTAGTTATGTGGGTTAAGATGTATTTATTGCCTGTTTTTGCTGTGGAAGCAATAGGAGCATAATGAAAATTATTGTATCCACCATCCTTTTTTTTAAGTCACTGTAAATGTGTTTAAAATTTAACTTGGCAAACTACTTGAGATTTACATTGCTTACTTGTAATGTGAAATGTTCCACCCAACTCAGTTGCATAGACAAGAGTTCCTGGTGGTAAATCTTATACAATTTGATATATCTACCAAGAATAAAGTTCAGATTTCTTGTCATTACCTCGGTTTTCATACCTTTATGTAGAATAACGTATATTACTATGGACTCCTTAGAAATTGCAACCACTCACTTAAATGATATTTCCATAACAGCTTTATTATTGCTGATATCTTATTATAATATGTAATAATACCTTCACCAAAACTCTTTTAGATTTTTTTCACATTGCAGATCTGAAATTTCCCACTTGGTCTTTAAGAAATCCTATAATATCTAAAATATTAGTTTTGAAATCTGCTTCCAAGACACTTTGATGGTTTTGCATTTGTTTGTGTTTTATGTTCATTATCACAATTTTTATTTTGTTTATAAATGTTTTCAGCCTTTGCACCTAAATTTTGTTGACATATTTTTTATGCTTTTGTGAGTTTATACTACTAAACTTTGCAATTTTTAAACTAAAATTTTAAAAAAACACTTCCTAAAAATAAAACCAATTTCAGTTCACCAGCTGCTTTGCTGATATAACTTTTTTCTCTTTTTTTTTTTTTTAACAATATTTCATGTATAGTTGGTATACTGTGTCCTGGTGACTACTATTCTACACTCACTACCCACTCCACTTACTGATACTACTCCTAACACAACCTATAGAAACCATAGCCCAATCATAGTTCCGTTAATAACCTAGCAAAGTTCTAAGTTGAATAAAGTTAAACGCTTTCTTCTCGACTCACAACAATTTATTCAACATAAACATCTGAAGACATCTGAAACCCTTATTGTTTTGAGATGGACCCTAATGTAAGTGATGATGCAGACCAATGGCACCACTGGTTTAAAACTTTCAGTAACTTTATTGACCCTGAAGGTACAACCAGATTACATGTAGTTATTAACTTTCTGTCCCTGACAATTTACAAACATGAGAAAGCTCTGGAAAAGCCCAGAAAGTACTACATTAAGCCTGAGGTAATTGCATGACATTTGCTCTCCAACCGCAAACAAGATCCAAACGAAAGCTTGGATCAGTACCTTGAAAATCTAAAGGCTTTTAACACAGAACTGCAATTTTCAGTCTCATACTGCCAAGGAGAGCTAAAACAAACACCTTAAAGATGCCATTATTACATTCCAGCTACATTCGTCAACGCGAAAACAAAACTTTACATTTAGAGATAGCATTTGAACAGGTGCATTCCTTAGAGATAACTAAAATGGTGCCTGACACTTCTACAAAGTTTGACTAACCCATTTATGCAGCTGTCTCCGATATTATTATTATTAACAGTAACTCTTCTGACCAAACCATTGTGGTTGATTTAAGGGCTAAGTGTTTCATCTATGTTCAGAAAACACCCCCATACACAGTGCCCAGCCAGGGAGGCTATATGCAATTCCTGCGGTAAATAGTGTTGCTATGTGAAAGTCTGTAGGTCTAAACCCAAATCTTCTGAGTCTACTTCTTCAGCAACTACCTGCAATGCATTGGCAACTTGTTATGGTGAAACACACCTAGTCTATAAATAATAGACTCTCCCATCTAATATAAGTAGGAGTCAGTGGGAGTCGAAGACGAAAGTAGTCAGCTACCACAACTAGATTACTCTGTGTAATACTTATTATAACAAGTTCCTAATGTTTTGTACGTTGAACCTATTTAGGACCGACTTTAGTCCAAATACAGTTTCCAATGAGGAAATAACTCTACAACACAACCATACCCCCAAACATCACAATGATTGACAAAATAGTTGAATGGTAACCTTCTCCAAATCCGTTTCCAGATTTTGCGAAAATTGTCACTTGGTGCACATGTTGACGAGCCAAGCATTTCTATTAGCAAGCTAAAGCATTCAGATCCAAAGCAATCCCCTACACTATACACTAAGATATTCCTTCTTAGGCCAAGAAAGATCACAAGACTGAATACTCCATTCCATTGCAAAATATTGACTTATCTTAGTGGAGAAGGAAAACTCACAGTGGATATTTGTTACAAACCTTTATTTACACATACATTTCAAGTAGTAATTTTAGCTGGCTAAACTTAATAAGTGTCACAGCTTATAAAATAGACAAATCCATTTCATTATGCAATGTACTCAGAAACAAGTCTCTTCTATTACCCTCAACTCTGGAGGAAAAAAATCTATCTCAAGCTCATAGTATGCCACTTTGCCATACAGCTTCCAAGCTAGCCTCAAGATGTGTCAGTGTCCCACCAAATGTATTTCCAAGCTTCCAACTGTTATTGTCCTCCTTCCAAAATGAGAAGACATTGGAACTAAAGGCAGGATCACTACAGTTAATCACTAAAGAATTAGAAAAATGTACATGAAACATATATACTATTTTGAAAATGCCTCAAAAGCAGATTGTACTGTATTTCAACAATTACTTGAACTTTGATCCAGCTGAAGCATCCAAGAGGAAGATAGTTTTTGTGCATCTAATCCTAAGCCAGCAGGCTTGTTAATCTTTGTCTCATTTGACCTTTTTCACTGTTCTTCCTGCAACATTGTTAACATCTCCTTTTATACAGTTAAAAAATAGTGATATCACCAGGGTATGACTCTTACCTAGCACTGGCATATTGTACATAAGACTAGTGTTGCTACTTTCCATCGTAGTTTGTACAGGAAAGATACCAACAGTAAAATATGAATTGTGACAGAAGGATGTCAAGATGTCAATGGCTTTCAAGCATTTTGTTCACCAGTATGGAATCCATGTTTAAATAAAATAGAAAATTTAACTCTTGTCTTCTTTTGTTGCACTTTTTTTCTTTCTTTTAAAGAATTAAAGGTATTGTTGTTGGAACATTTCTATTGATCCATTTTACAGCCTCATTCAGGTTTCCTTACAGACTATAAATCTGAAGGCAGTTATAGAATGGAACAACTGAAATGCTGTAACATCAGCAATACAAAGAAATTCAACTCTGAACAAAGCTTGAAAAATTACTTTTTCATATTCTGGTTAACTCTCTACTGAATGATAGTACTTGGAATTATATATGATATAATAATAGTGTCTGTTAAAAGCATTATAAAATATTTTCAGTACAAAATATATAATAAAAAGATAAAATGAAGTTTACCTACAAGAATCTTTTTGAAGTTATCTATTTGATTAATAAGAGTTGTGATTGATTTTGTTAAATATTTTCTACAATTATGTATTTCAGTTACTGTCATATATAATGGATAAAGTCTATGGGTAAACTTATTTATTACAGTTTAAATAGTTATAACATTTTTAGAATGCTTTAATAGATATTGACACCATACTCTCTTTTTAAATAAATTATAGAAATAACTTTACTGATTTAAATACTTTCAAACTGTACAAGGTGACTATTCTAATGATTTAAGTTCTGTTTATACACTAATTGATAAATATTTATCTGAAAGTTGGCACTTTAATAGATTTTAAACTAGCAATAAATTTTCATTCCATAAAGTTTGAAATGCTTTCAAATATCATTTTATGCTAATCTGGCATTATTTTTAAAATACGGAATCTAGATTTTGCTAACTTTGGCGATAAGGCATATTTGCTGTCAGGGAATTAGCAAGGAGTATTTGTAATTGAGAAATTAGCAAGGTATATTCACTGTTGGGGAATTAGCAAGATTTATTGGCACTTGGGCAATTAGCATGGTGCATTGATGTTGGGGAATTAATAAAAATAATTCAAAATGAGTTCCTCATTTTATCTACTTCTTTTACTTTTACATGCTTTTCGAAGTTTCACTCATTTCAAGACTTGAAATTTAAAAAAATGCTGTAATCAATTTTTGGGCTGAAAAGAACAGGAAAATATTTCAAAATAAGAATAAAAATTGAACAAAATTAACTGATGCATCCACTCTGTAATGTTTTTTGCTTTTGTTTGGCATGAGTTCTCAGCATATTTACAACCTCAGTACACTAACCTAATTATCGAACAGAAATTTTAGTTTTCATTGTTCATTGGTAAAGAGTATTAAAAAGAAAACAAGATAGGTAATAATACCTAATTTTCTCTATCATCTGATGGTAAAATTAAACCACACAAATTTTTAAATGAATTGAAATAAACATTTTACTTTGACTATTTATAACATTGTTACATTCTGCTTGTCATCTTTTCACACATGACTTAGATCATTTAAAACATTTAGTTCTTCTTTATTGTAAATATATTTCAACCACATAATTACATTTTTTTGGCAACTTGTTAATGTTAGTTTACTTTCTCAATAAAAAATGTGTGATCTTTCAGATTCACTACTTTTGATTTAAAATTTATTTTTTAATACCCATTCTTATAAAAATTAGTTTGAAATTTTCCTATCTCCAATTTATTTTCAGATTGTGGGCAATCTTATTTACTATCGTTATATCAATTCTGCCATTGTGGCTCCAGATGCTTTCGACATTATTGATATTGGAGCCAACAAAGCTCTTAGTTCTGACCAGAGACGGAATCTTGGTTCCATTGCCAAAATTCTTCAATTTGCTGCTTCCAACAAAGGTGTAAGTTGATACTTTATAACAAATTTTGAAGAGACAAATTTATATTACTTTCATAATTATTTCTTAATCTGGTAACTTTTTGGTGTAAACTAGTTACTCATTAGCATTTTAACAATATTTCTCTCTTTAAGAATTTAAATAGTTGTACTGTTGTCACAACATAAAAATAGTGCCTAACTTCAGTTTTTAGACAGTAACCATTGTTCTCATTAATGTACTAAATATCCAACTTTAAAGTGAAATTAAAATTTAACAACATTTAATGAAATATTTTACTATCTGTAATTTTCAGTTTGCTGGAGACAGTGCACATCTTTCTTGTATGAATGATTACATCAGAGAAGCACATAAAAAATTCAAGTAAGTATGGTTTTGTTAAATCTAAAAGCAAAGAAAAATGTTATTCCTAATTGAATAAATAT
Organism: Acanthosepion esculentum; assembly: GCA_964036315.1. Lineage (NCBI taxonomy): Eukaryota > Metazoa > Mollusca > Cephalopoda > Sepiida > Sepiidae > Acanthosepion > Acanthosepion esculentum. The sequence continues at coordinate 81,201,701 of OZ038477.1, forward strand.
ATATCTTGACAAAATAATATATTATTATTCACATCCATGTTCAACTTGCATTTCTGTCCTCCACTTAACAATTGCAAAAATAGAATCTGAGATGGTGAAATCAGGTACATTAGATAAAATATGATGTTAGATATTAGTACTTGCAACTAAAATAAAAATGTTGAAGATAAAACATCAAGATTAAAAAAATAAACAAGTAGTTTTCCATATGCAAATAATGGTTTCTCTAAAAAATCAGTTATACAAAATGCTTGCATGCTATAGTTTTTAGTAGTTGAAATTTTTCAGACTAATAATGTTTTTTGCAATTTGAATCAGATGCTCAAATTGCAGTTGTAAGAGTAATCACTTTACCAAAGAGAAGAATTACCCTTATCACTAAATAATCTGATGATGAATGTAAAGAATGGTACTTTGTTTTTTTGAAACTTTTAGTCTTCTCTCATTGCTTTGTTGTCTAGAAGAAATCAAAATAAGCATTTTTTTCTATCCCTTGCAATAATTTCAGTGAAAACACTTTTTTAATGATTTTTAATGTTTCATCTTCACATAACAAATATATTAAATATTCTTGATCTTGTTTCACCGTTTCCACCAGCCACGTCTTTGGTCACATGTAGTGTAAGAATGATTTCTCACATCTTTAGAAGAAAGGAGATAAATTCTTTCCTTTTAAATACACTCAGCTATTGTAGTTTCATAGGAATTTTGTCTCCAGTCCATCTTTGAGAGAACTTAAGTGTCAGTGTTTCAGGATTCATGTCACCAGTTTGCCTTTGAATTAGGAAATACAAAAATTTTATCAATGATTTTAGATAGTCATAAAAGTAGTCCTTTGAAGATTTGACAATCCATCTGGCTTTGGGGTGGTCTTAAATCTTCTGAAAGACAAGTTGATGGAGCGGGTGGGACTCCAGAATTATCCATATAAGCAGAGAAAGACAGGAATTCAGGAGAAAAGTGGGTCTAGCCATGAGAGAAGTCGGTAGGTGACCAGTGGAGTCAGAGCTGCCCAGCAGCCAGTGACAGGATTGGTAGCAAGGAATTAGGAGTCGCTTAGGCCAGAAGCCAGTGAAGTTGAGGAGATAGAAGTTCGGCCAAAGGGAAAGATAGCCAGCTAAGTGAGAAATCATATTGTTGTGAACTCCCAATCAGTGTTTTTAAAAACATTTGTCATCACTAGTATTATTTGTTGAAAGTGAACACACAGCTGAGAAGACAAACCCAACTTTGCACATAGCAAGTTGGGTGTATATGCAAATACACTCAGCCTTGGATGTCATCACAGGTGCAGTAAACAATGGACGATCGGTGAATATCATCACAAAACTTGTCACAATTTTGCCATGAATGGTGTCACAGTAGGAAACCAGTTTTCATAGTTATTCTTCATCTCTTTGCACCAAAAGAATTACATATTTAGTTATTATTGCAGATCATTATAATTCAATCTCATAGATTTATGAACAATAGCCATAAACGTTCAGAATAATAATCAATTATTTCCCTTGAATGACATATATTGACCTGATATTCGTACAGAAATCTCTATAATTTAGCGAATGTGGAATGGCATAATAGTTATCAACATGGAAAATTGAACTTGTTGAGCAAGTTCAAATTCTGTTTGATGTTGTTTTATTTTGATTTATTAATAATGAGAAAGTCATAATTCTTGTCTGTCTACTTTTTGCTATCATTAAATATCTTGACTAAATGATATTCATTGTCATGCTATGATAGTTTAGAGAAAAAACTATGAGTAAGCACTTTAACAAACCATTCTCTCATAACTATCTTTCCTGTTTGGGAACTAGCAATTAAAAAAAACGTTTTACTCCATAGTCAACTTTGACAATGTCCATTTATGTGACTAATTTTTTTTTTTTTTTTTCCGGTAAACATGATTTCAAAATGAGGTCAAGTAAATACTAGTTCTATGTCCCACCATATTTCAGTTTAACTTAATTTTATGCTAGACACTTAATTTTTTTTTCTTATAATCACTTAAAATTTTATTTACATAAATTATCAATGTTTTGTACTTTTATCAAGAAAAATAGTTTATTTTTGTTACACTTGAGCATAGATAGCAGTCAATTACAGTTTTTCCATTATATATTGTGAGAGACCCAAACATTATAGCAACTTACATATCCAGATATTTTCAAATGTCTATATGAAATAAGTGGAGTATCTCTGTAAAGTTCTATGTGACTTTGATTATTTTTAATCAGTGTTTCAATTTGGTCATCATCCATGAACGCCTGCCAGAATAGTGTCTTCCAGATCAAAATCTCCACTTATGAACAGTATTCCCTGCTATGGCACCATCTCCATAAATGGTGCATATCTTGTATCTGTACAGCATTTTCCTTTCCAAAGTAAGAATGTCAAATGGCGAAAATGAATCTGGTTTTCTTCCATTTTCACTTTTAATGTAAAAATATTTAAAATTCAACAAATATATGCTGTTACGAATTCATAATGTTTAAAGATATGAACCACAGGTTCAAAAAGGTGTGTTCACTCAGATAGGAACACACAAACAGGTACTGACAAACAACAAACACAAGATTAACATTTGTAAATAAATTTTATATAACAAAATATAAAATATAGGAAAAGTATGGGGTGACAGACATACAATTAATAAAAGAACACTTAACTGATATTGAATGTCAGTTCAAACGTTTGTGTTTCAGGAATTTGGAGTTCAAATGTTCGTAATGACATACAAAGTTGCTGTAGAATATTTACATTAGTTGGACTATTGTCCTCATCTTTGTCGCCATATTTGTCACAACATTTTGGCCGTTGTACGCTCCGGCCTTCTTCAGGTGGTTGGAATTTCGAACCGAACCCTTTATTTCGATCACTGGGGTAGACTGTTCTAGTTCCACGAGCCATGTTTGATGGATGTCAGTTATCAGTTATCTCCTGGTAATTTTCCCTCTGAAAGTTCTCCACTGCCTGAACCGGGTATTGAACTCACACTCTTTGGGTATGTCACTGGATCTAACCAACGCCTTTATCCACTGTCCATGTGTCTACCCCAGTGATCGAAATAAAGGGTTTGGTTCGAAATTCCAACCACCTAAAGAAGGCCGGAGCGTACAACGGCCGAAACGTTGTGACAAATATGGCGACAAAGATGAGGACAATAGTCCGACTAATGTAAATACTGTACATAATACCTCATCTCAGAAATATAGACAGATGCTGTAGAATGTTCGCAAAAGTTAGTTGTTCTTTCTTCCACAATGTAAAATATAAGATTCCAGAATATTTGTTTCCCCCTTGGTTACTTGGATGCAATCCAAGATGAAAGTAAGAAAAGTATTTCTTTGTATTTATTTGGGTACAATATTCCTTTATCTATTAAATAGTCAAATAGATCCAAGATCTCCAGGATGAAATTTCCTTATTTCTTACACAAGTAATGGAATAGGTTTATGGGTGTATTTTTCTTGCAAACTGTTGTCAGAGGTCATCGGGAAAACTAAAGTTACGATACCAAAATTCCACTTGGTGATGTATGTCACATGAGCATAGCTGACTGATTCTTGGTCATTTTCATAGGAGGTCATTCTGTTGTCAAGCGATACCAAATTCCATTCCTGCCATTTCTTAGGAGGTCATTCTTTCTGTTCTCCAGCAACCCCAAATTACTTTCCTGCCCTCTCTTGGCCACAACATGACTCAGTCCAGATAGGTAATAATAAAAAAAATAAAAAGGAGGGGGGAAAGAAACACAAAGATAGCACATCCCTTGTTAAATTTATTGTACATTTGATTTAACAGTTAACATTGATTGGCATGTCATTGTGTGTGTGTGTGTGTGTGTGTGTGTGTGTGTGTGTGTAATTAAACAGAAAAATGGTAGGCCAGACCAGAGTTAATCAATGTATGGATATTTTAAAAAAATACTCAATTCACAAAATAAAATGTAGAAAGCAGATAACAAAATTATAAATGATTAGAAGAAATTCACACGTAATGCACTCTACCCATTCTAACCATCCACAAGTAACTATCCTGACAAGACTGCTTCACATATAAATTTCTTCTAATCCTTATAATTTTATTAACTTATATATATCTCAATTTCAGTAATGTGTGAAACAATTTCACATGTTCAAATGTAACCTATTGAAAAATGCTATGAAATTGTTTCAACTAAGTAAATATATTCATTCCTCTAAATAATTTCTCAAATTTGTTTTTGTTCTTTATTTCCTATTACATTAGCAATTTAAATGTGTAATAATGAAAATTTACTGATAAGTAGCAATAATCATCATTTTTATAAATTAAATTCTTAATGAGTTCTGAAATATTATAGAAACTTTTTCCAAGTTGCTTGTGAAGTAGAGGACCCTGAAAACCACTTCAATATTGATCAGTATACTGATGCAACCATGGTATCCAAGCCTGTGATCTATATGTCTGTGCAAGAAATCTGTGATACCCATCAGGTAATTTTTCTTTGTAAATAGTTTTTGTATAGCTTAGTGATTCCAAACATGAAGCTATTTGAATATTTTGGTAAGCAATTTGTTATTTTGGTGAGAATAGTGAAAAGCATTATGTGGTTCAGAACTGATTTGTGTTAAGACATTAACATTAATTCTAAAATTTTTCAGATGCATTCAGATATGCATATTTTTAGCTGTTGCAACAGTGCATGTAGTAAAAAAAAACTTTTGGTGTAGATCAATAATGCTTATATTTTTTAATTTTATTTTGCACTTGCAGCCAATCACTTGTATAAAATATTTTTGTGTGTAAATTTACATTCATTGGCAAGTAAAGATCTGCATGTTAACAACCTAAAGTATAAAAATGTCTAAAAGAAATGATTGTATGTTCATATTTTAAATCTGTTCTACTCAAATGGCATCATTATAACTATTTTTTTATTTTGTTAAAATTAAGGAATTTACCTTCTCATCAAACTCCTAAGCAATATAAACATTGTGTTTTAGAATGATAAAAATAGCCAACTTTTACTATATTAAGAATTTTTTTCTCAGCTATTATTAAAGCATCAAGATACAATTGCCCCAGACCATAATGATCCTCTGCATGAGTTACTTGAAGATCTTGGTGACTTTCCTTCAGTTGATGCCTTACTTGGTGAGTAAAATAACAATTTTTATATTTCAATCTCATAAAATTATTAACACTTTTGGGAAAGGAACAAGCTTTTTTAATCCTTGTTCAAAATTTCACAACAGGAAATTGGGTAACAAAAACTTTCTTATATGGGTACCTCCAAAAATTTGCTAAAAATGTGCAAACATGATGAAAAAATGACCCAAACTTAAAAACAGTTTTATTATCAAAACCTTTATATTATTATTAAGAGTAAAGCCCAAAGGATTTTTTGATTATTAAATTATATTTTTAATCCATTTTAGAAACTTTAAAATTTTGGTTAAAAAATTTTTTTTTTTTGGTTGGCAGGTGACCATAAATTATGAAATTTTAACATCTTCTTTGTGGTGAGAAACACATTGATTTGAAAATTCTTACAAAAATTAAATAATCAGATTTTAATGAAACTTTCAGGACTTATTCACAAATTAATGAAATTCTTGGTTAAAAACTTCTTTAATTGCAAGATATGTTATGGACACTATTGAATTAGAATTTTTTTTTTTCTTCTGAATAATGTATTTTTACAATTGTTTACATTTTTTTTTTTTTAAATTTTAATTAGAATAATTTATAAAATTTGAAATCTTTGGTTGGGTGATGTTAAGTAAAAACTATATTTACTAATCATAAATGGAAAAGATTGGTACAATTCTGTGACTCCCAGTATTTTAAAAAGAATTTTGAGTTTTATTTTTGTCTGTGTGTGTATAAACATGTCAATTTTTGTAAATATGGATGTCCATACACAACTTTATCAGAAAATAAAAGTGGTAACTATAGTCAATTTAAATCCAAAGTACCTAAAATTCAATAAAACATTACATTACATTAGAATATTTTCCTAAATTAAAAAAAAAATTTCTAAAAAAAGGTGTTCCCATTATATTTATCAAGTAATTTTTACAGATATGGCTCCTGTAGAAAAAGTTAGTGAAATTTCCCAAACATCACGCTGTCAATAGGGCTGTCAACACCTCATAAAATCATCCCCCTCCCTGTTAAAAAATGCTTTTCTGCAATATTTTAAATTAAAAGTAATATTTGTTTCAAATTAATTAATCTTTAAATTATCTAGTATTCATCAAATAAAGTTTCAAAATATTATTTATTTATGGCTAAAATCAGCCATTTAACAGTTTAAAAAAAAAATCATTCCAATCAAGATTGGAGGATCAAGATTTTTTAGCAACATTAATGGTATTCCTTGTTTTAATACCAACTTGTGTGATGGCATTCCTGGAAGATCCAAAGAATTCAAAAATTCAATAGTTAACTGCTTTGTCTGGATCCACAGTTGTATCATTGGATAGGTATGTTCTTTCTTCTGTTGGGATATCTTGCAGAATTTTCTGATTGATGATCTGTACTGTTTCATTTCTGGGAGCCAAAATTGCTCTCTCACAAAACCAATCTGTATTCTGGAAATTATCTGCTATATTGAGGTATACTTTAAAAATTAATTCCTCACAGCTCTCAACCAGAGTGCCAAAATCTGATTTGTCCATCTTGATCATGTGAAATGTCTCCATTTCCAATTTTTAAAAAGAGGTCACTAAATTCCTTTGCTGTCCCATCTCTATTGAGTTCCACTCTCATATTAGTGGTCAAAAAGTGTCTTTCAATATGATCCCACAGGTAAAATAAAATTTTTACAGATAGTTTGTTTCATATGAAAAATATACAAAATTTATAAAAAGTAAAAATAAATTTGTTTATAATTTTCATTTAAAAAAGTCGAAAAATTTTAATGTCCAAAATTGCGAGTATCTTAAAAAAGTAAACATTAATTTGATATTGTAAAATATTGCACTAATTATTTAAAACTTTTTAATATTTCATTTTAGTTACATTTGCTACCGAAAACCTACAGGTATTTGTCAAAAAGAAAATAAGTGCATATTCTCTTTTCATGACAGATTTACAAAAACTTTGGCGGACTTAGAATATTTTTAAACCAAAGTTGTCATTTGAACTACAGCACTTTTAAAATATTTTCAGATATAATAGAAAACACATGCCAAAAGACAACAAAAAAGGTTTTGTTTGAAGTAAGGTCAATGGAAATTAATATCAAGAAGAAAAAAATAGATATTAGACATTTAACTGGTAATTGTGAATGGATTTCTAATTAAAATTAAGAGGACAATCATTTAATAGAAGTTATTTTAAGCAGTGTATGCAAATTAATCTCTTTAGCTTATTTGTGTTAAGACTTTTTAAAAATAAATAAATTAAAAAGGAAGCATTTTTATATTTTCTTTTTTTGGTGGGGGTTACGTTTGTATATGAAATTTTGTTTGCTTTTTTTTACTTGTTCTACTTAGAAAAATCCATTTTGCTATAATGTAGTTTGTTGAATTTCCACACTGTAACTTCTGTTTAAAAAAAAAAAAAAAAAAAGCAGCTAATTATGAATGCTAGATATATAAACTGATAAATGTTTACTTTAGAAAAATAAACTTGTAATTTTTTTAGAAAAAATTAGTTGTTCCCTATGGGATTAATGTTCACTATTTATGAAATGTTGAAGGGGCTGTGGATATTCAATATATTTGTTCAAAGAATATGACTGTAAAGACAAGAAATTAATTGATCGGGTGTAGGGGCAGGCTTGTTATAGTTAAGGAAAGTTTTACAAATAGAATTGAAGGCCAAGTAAAATGCAAATTTCAAACACTTTTCTGTGCTATATAAGACAATATTCCTGAACAGAACTATATTTTATATGAAAATCAAAATAAGCCTAGAAGTAGATAATATATAATTCAGATATTGAGTTTATTAGTGTGTAAATTACTCTAAAGTAATTTGTAACATGTTTATTTATCATCTCTCAGTTGCGTCTCTGACTTTGGGCAGAGTGTTTTCAGGGTTAGCCCTGTCGAGGGACAGTGTTGCAGCTGAGGAAAATTATACTGAGAAGTGCTGGCCCTGGGGAACAGCTAATTGAGTTTGTGCCCTCTCATTGCACTAGAAAGGAATTTGTGCTTGCACCGAGACAAGTTTAACCGAGGTTTGTGGGGGTTTGGGGAATTTTTGTTCCTAGCCTGGGTATATGTACTTGGGCTTCCCACATTAAACCAATCTTGTGCCACAACATGACTTCATGGGGTGCCAAGTAAATATGAAATTACTATAAAGTAGAGTTAGGACCTTCTAACCTCAGAATTTGTGGTAGAATTGAGCTCCAATTTCACATTTATTCATTTAGATAACAAATTTTCACATTTGGTTTATTAATTTTGCTAGAAAAAGTTGGATAATATACTGGTTAAAATATAAAAGAATAAGCAGTAAAGTTGTTGAGACTAGTCTAATAAAATAATTGCTGTAGATTTTTGTATGTATTTTTTAAGTCAATTTTGTTGTTTTAGGTGCTGAAATTACATCATCTGGAGAAGAAGGGCTAGATGAAAGTGTCAGAGCTCAGTTGGCAAACAATGAAATTACTCTAACATTGACCAATAAATTTGAAGTTCCTGATGATGACAAATCAGACATAAAAGGAATGATGATAAGGTAACCCTTTTGTGTAATGTAGATCTAATAATTTCTGTTACAGAGGTATTTATTTGTAAAAGACAGTTTATGGGAAATTATAATTGAATTAATTCTACAAAGAATTGGGTATTTATCAAAGTAGAAATTGTGTAGCTTGCATAAATGAACCAAAATTTGTATTTTGAATTGTCATTGTGGAATTGGTGATCAGTTTGTATTAAATTAGACATATCTTTGCTTATATAAGAACAAAATTTATCACTTTTACATTTTTTTTTTTTTAAAGAACAAAGAAAATGATTGTAGATGTTATTGCTTGTCAACCTGGAGAGACACTTTCACAGATTTTGGAAATCCCATCAACTGATGAACAGGTAAAAAAAAAAAAAAATTCTTAGCATAACACTTGATTAATATAAAAAAAAATTGATTAAAATAAAATGATCAAAATACATTAATTGTGGCTCTGGTAATATAAAAAAAGGATAAATATGAAGCAAAATGTTTTTTTGCTACATTTTATGAATACCTCACTTTCTGTGTGCTCCATTCCTTTCCTTCTCATTTCTCCACAACTCTCATTTCTTTATTTTACTTATCTTATTTTTAAACAAATATTTAGTTTTTATGTAAGAGAAATTAAATTCATTTCATTCTATCTGAACAGACACAGGAATATAAAAAAATCCACTACACTTATTAAACCAAATATTAATCATAAATATTTTCAGAATTATTTTTTAAATTATCTATATAATTTCCTTCTTTGCTAACCTGATAATCAAATATAGTGTAAATTTCAAATCAAAATTATTGATCCACCTCCTACTATACTTAAATATATTAATATAATTATGCTCATTAACTGGTCAGCTGAATTGGAGAGAAAAACTGAAAATAATTGAAACTTAAGAGCTTTTTCTGTTACTAAATTTATCATAGGCATGATATGATAATGAGACTTCATATATAGATAAGTACTCTATAACTAGTGAAGTAAATATCTATGAAGGTTAGAAAAGTCTCACAAATTGTACTTTACAGTCAGCTGTGGCAAGCAGGAATAGTGAGGCTTGTTAGAACTTGCATTATTTTGAAACAAATCTAACTAGTTTCATAGACCAATTTTAGTCATAGCCAGCAATAATTGTTTCTCTAAATCAAAGGAAAGATAAATGCTATCAGTTAACATAATGAAGTCAGTTTATGGCCTGTAAAGAACACTTAACCAAGTATCTTTCAAAGAATGCTATAACTGAAAGATGCTTTTTATTCTCTTGGACTTTATATGTTATAAAGCCCCAAAATTTCAAGAAAAACACTTATGCATCAATGATTGTCATTGCTAAGCAGTATGACCATTGTAGGATTTTAGGAGTGTAATTTATGCCTTACATAATATGAAAATTTGCTTGATTGCAAAGGATAGTTTTCTTGAACAACAGAAACAATATTCTTTTATGTGCCAAGTCCTTTTGGGACATAAATGATCATGGCTCCCCAAAACTTTCTGTATTTTGTTGCTCTCGGTAATTTTTGATTGTTTGCCATCCCTCTTTGTCTCTGCTCTGCCATTCATTCATACAAATCTGTTAAGTAGGTTAGTTGCTGTTTCTCCTTGCATCTCTTAACCTTCAGTATGTCGTCTGTGTCTTAAATTCTCTAAGCCTCCTTTCCTCATTATGTATCTCAGAAATTGCATGTCTCTTTCTGATTCTAGGTATGTTTCCTTGGTCCTATTTTTAAAAACTTCCTTATTACTCACGTTTGTTCACGGTCTTCTTAGCATTTGTTAGTAAAATCATATATTTGTCACTTCAAATTTCTTCATCTATAAGGAATATAATCAACATTCAGTGCCAAATAGATTTAAAGCAATACTAGAAATATGAAAGATGAAAGGAGACTTAAAAATTTATTATTCCAGAAGGAAAATCTCTTAAGCTACAAATTTTCTGCTTCTCTTTTTTGCCACCACTTACTGTCTTGTTTTTCTACCAACCACATTTTTCTGAGCTTATAAAAGTTTTCTTATAACTCAATGCAATGTTATGAGTAGTACTTACTTGTAAGCACTAGTCATAACATTATACTGAAGAAAAATATTTACTAGTTATAAAAATGCATCATTGTTGGAATGAATGCTATTTTTTCTCAAACACTAAAGCATTTATTTAATTTTCAAGGAAGAACATCATCAAGCTTTGGTACGGAAACGTGACATGATTGATAAAAAAGCAACAAATACAGGAAAGCTTGAAAGACAAACTTCTTTGCTTGGTGATAACAGGTTGGTTTTTTGCTCATTATCTCCACTTGATTCTAAAATAATTTAACATAAAAAGCTACTGAAAAGTTCTTAGCCTAACCCAATTCTCATCCAATCAGATTTTTTCTTCTTTTTTTTTTTTAAATCCTTTCTTGATCAAGTTAAGAACTCTTATACACTCCTTTGTATAACAAATAACTTTTTATTAGTATTTCTTGCATCTTTCTCTTGGACTACTCGGACTTTCTGTCTATGAGCATTATTAAACAGCATATGTTCAATTTAATAAATAATAGGCTTTCTGATCTGCACTGTTTACCAATAATTAACAATGTTTCATCTAATAAGTCCAAAGTGTATTAATTTGTAATAAATTTTCACTTTTCAAAATGTAAATTGCTATGACATTTTGTATGACTTTTTGTATTTATGGATCTTAGAAAAATATCTTAGTATCAAAATATAAGCTCTATTCCATCAAATCTTTTGAAAACTTGCTCATTTGTATAATTTGATTTATTTAAGTAACAGTTGTAATTAAAGTGATTTTAATTCACCTGTTTTACATGTTCTGTGAACTTTTACAAAATATGTATTATCAGTTTTAATACATTTGTTCTCATTTAATAAGAGAGGAGCTTTTCTTCAATTACTGCAAATTGTTTTTCATTAGGAAATTTTGCAAGGCAATTTTATCCTTAATCATTCATTAACTTACATTGCAGATTACCACTTGAGATGATGAAAAATAAAATAAAGAAAAATCTTCAAAATCTGGAACTTGCAAATTTAGTTACAAGAAAGAATAAATACCAGGATATCATCAATTCTATTGCACAGGTGAAAACAATTTAAATGTGAAAATATTATCAAGTATATATAATATATTTTCTGTTTATACATTATTTTAATAGATACAATTTATTTAAGTAAATGCCCTGTTTTTTAATTAAACAGTGTTAATTACATTTACTGGACAGAAATTTTTTAGAAAATATGCGCTGTCCAACAGGAATTGAACCTGTGTCCTATACGGAAACGTCATTTGATACGGCATGCTATACCACTTAGAGAAGCGTCTGGTTACAAAATTGACACAAAGGGCAAAACTAAAGGGGTTTACTTTACATATAAGTTTTTCTCTCTGTACCACGTTTCTTTGGGACATGGTTCTCTACTGCTTCCATTCTTTTGTTACTCTCAGTAATATTTGTTACTTTATGATACCTATTTCTTTTGTGACACTTGTTCATTCATCTGCTTGCTCAAACTTTTCAAGTAGGTTACTATTGCTTTCATTATATCCGTTGAGTGTTAAATTCTTCAATATTTCTTTCCTCATGGGATTTATCTATACATAAAATTTGGTGACTTCTGTCATACACTCTAAAATAGCCAGAGAGTGATCAATTGAAACCAAATTTGGGGGAGAAGTGCAAACAGGTAAGTGGGTACAAAGTACAGTTGGTTTTAGTAGGTTTTTGTCAAAGTATTTTTTCAAATCGGCTTATTCAAATTTCGTTGATTGGTTTGCGAAATTGAATGAAATGTAGAGTTTGTAAATCTTGACAAAAATGTTAGTGATAACTTCTACAATGCTAAATACTGTGTGGATTTCAACATGTCAGCATGTTGCAAAAAAATTCAACTTCTAATAATTTCAGTTATCTCTATCTGATTATTAACAAGTTTTTGTAGGCCTTATTCTCCTTAGAACTTTCTCATTTGTCACATGCTCTATGGTATTCTCAATACTTGGTATAGTCACTTTTCAATTGCCTTTTGTGACCAGCTTTCACTAACATAGAAAGTTAAATTTTATGTAGTAGTCCAGTATTCCTTTTTTCTTTGTTTCTGATGTTGTGTTTTTAATGTCTTATAGGAATCTATGAAATTGCTAAAAAAAAAAAAGCATAGCATGATAAAAACGGCCTTAAACATGATGAAAACAAAGTTTTATCATCAGAATGTTTATTAAGTGGACAGACCAACATATTTTTTGATCATTTTATTAAGTTTTTCTGTCCATTTTAGAACATTTTAACTTTTGATTAAAAAAAAAAAAATTTTGTCGGTATCACTACTAAATAACATAGCAAATTTAGTGCTTTTTTTTTTCTTTTTTTTTTTTGCAATGACACATTAATTTGGGAAATCTAGCAAAAATAAAAAAATTTGTTGGATCTTAATGAAACTTTCAGAAACTATTCTCAAATGATTGAAATTATTTTAAATGTTTATTTTTTTGAAAGTCATAAAGACATTGTAAATTTTTTTTTTTTTTTTTTTTACATATTACCCCCTGCCCCAATTAATTTTATGAAAACTCTAAAAATTCAATGCTGAGCATTTTAGTGATTATATTAGTTAAAAGAGGAGTCTTTGAAGAATTTAAATCATGCTCCTTTTTTCTTTTTTTTTTTTTTTTTTTTTTTTAAATTGGACCCCATGTTACTGAAAATCATTTGAATTGTAACATACAAAACCCATTAAAACAAAGATATTATTTAATTTCAAAAGCTTTGATTTACTTTTAGTTAATTTTATGAATAAGGACAATATTGTTTGAAGGCAAAAAATTTTTTCAATGAAAAATAAATTTTTACAACAATTGTTTGGTATTCTAATTTTTCTTTTCACAATTTCACATTAAAGTTCTTAAATATTGTAAAATTAATTATCAAAACTGATTTGTTTAGGCAGTGATATTATTAAGTAGCTCTATCTTTACAGGTCATAAATTTTAAAGCTTATTACAATCTGCAAATCCAAAGTATTTAAATAGATTTTTTTTTTTTTTTTTTTGTGTCCATAAAAATGGTTTTATTTCAAATGTATGGATGACTGTTGAAAGCATGAAGACAAAATGAATTTTGTACCGTTTTATAGTGAGAGTTATCAATTATTTTTTTAGTTTCAAGTAACTTGAAAGTAAAAAAAAAGTAATTAATTGAAATTGTTTATTTTCAAAAGTGATTGGAGAAAAAAAATGAGAAAAAAAATTATCACATTAAAAAACAGACATTTCATGTATGAGAAGGGTTCCTAATTATTAACTACCTGTCTTATGAAATTTATATAGTCTTATTTTTGCATTATTTCAGTTATGACATTTTTCATAAATGAGATAATATAAAAATAAGAGATAAAATAAAAATAGTACCCTAAAATTTCATGAGATGTACATAAAAATTATAGGTACCTCTCTTATGAATTTTTATCTCACTCTCAGCAGTTATGAAATTTAAAACTTTTTTATAGTATTTTTAATTTTTCCAGAAGGTATCTTCAACAAACATAAGCTTAAAGCTAAAGTGCATAAAAAAACCCAAAAAAAACAAAATGTTTGACTGTTGAAAGTATTTATTACTTATTTAAAACTTAGGTTAGTTGGTTCACTTAAACTTAAAAAAAGTCAAACTAGAAAAAATTATGTCACTTTTATTCTTCTGTGCAACAATAACTTCCCCCTCATGTCAATACATCTATGAAACAATCACTCATCACTTGTCAATAGTCACCGTTGTTAAGACATGCTTTCTCTTATTTTAAACTACTTTTTTTCTGCAAAGGAAGTAAGTAATGTTTGTTGCCAAATATATTAAATAAACTTTAAATTTTTTAATTTTCCTCAAATAACTTTTAAAAAGGGTATGATTGATTTTTATAAGATTTTTAAACAGAATTTAACTTTTGTTTACAAACTTCTAAAAAAATGGTGACATTATTGATTTTATGGTAATTTTGCTGACTAAAAAAAAAATGGTAGATTTTTAACTAAAATTTTGGATGTGTTAGGAAGGATTAAAAAATGTAAAAAAAATAATAAAAAATACTTTTCCTTTTAATAACAAACATTTAGATGATAAAAATTTTTTGATTAAGTTTAAAGCCGTTTTTACCATGCTATGCTCTTTTTTTTTTTAGTGATTTTGTAGAGATTCCTACTTTAATCAGTTTCTGAAATATCTCAATATTTTTATCTGCCTTCAGATTTTCCTCACTCTTTCCATTGTTCGTTTTTTTATTTCAATTTCCCCACCTGCTTAATTTTGACATCCCCAATGATTTTTGGTAGTCTCTTTTGCTCACAACCATGTATTCTAATAATGGTTTTTCCTTTTTGCTTTTGTCAGCTCTCTTACCTAATACTTTTAGTTTTTCTTTGGAATCCGCCCCAACACTGTATAACCTACATTGTTGTTAAGGTTACATTTGCTGATGATAAGACCTTTAATTGTATAAGTTTATCAAGGGGTGGGGGACATCTCTTTATCACACTCCTGTGTACTCAAGCTAGGACTTACCAGGCCACATACAGTTAATTGAATCATACTTATTCCTTTCATATTCCATTGGTAAGGAGGAAGTTCCACTGGGACAGCTTCTTCTCCAGAACTGCTGCATTGTCGAACACTCTCCCAAGAAGATGCTTTCCCCAATCTCTTCAATCTTAACTTCTTCAAGTCTATAGTCAATCATCAGCTATCCTCATAATATAAAACTTTTGCTTCCTCCTTGTATGCCCTTACAATAATCTCATTTAGTAACACTCTACCTTTAATGGCTCTTGGGCCTTGTATTGGGTGAACAATAGTAAAAAAAATAAAAAATTTGCATACAAGCAATTTGTCAGATTCAGCTTGAAGGTTATTTGTATATCCTTTCCATGTAGATCAAGTGTTTTTTTAACATTTCACGATGTTCTTGGTGTTGTGCTTAATAAAATGCTTTTGTGTAATTTATGAAGTGTAGGTATAGTTTTTTTTCCCATGCTTGTTCCAACAGCTTTCTGACCATGAAAGTGATATTTATTGTTCCAGCCTCTTTAGAAAAACTACATTCTTCTACTTATGGCCTAATTCAACTCCAAGCATTGTTCATTAGAATCTTAATGATTAGTTTTATGTGGCTGATCAAGCTGATTTTTCAATGAAGTTCACATTCCTGTAATAGGTAAAGCAATATGTATAAAAGAGAATGTGAGATATTCTGGTTAATAACATTCTTTCTCACCTTTATAATTTAAAAGAAATTTGAGATCTAAATTTTATATCCATTTACATTTCATATGTATTATTGTGCACATGTAAAAGGGATTTTTATTAATTTCATGATGAATTAACATTTTGTAGGACATTCGTAATCAACGACGCTACAGAAATACCAGGCGCCAAGAACTCATTCGGTTACGTGCAGCTGTGAAAAGTTTACATAACAAGAGATCTTTTTATGAAGAACAAATTGATTATTACAGTGTTTATGTGAAGACATGTCTTGACAATATGGCACACAAGGAAAAGTGAGTATACCTGGCAGTGAAGTAGCATTGACTATCCAACTGTAATTAAGCTTTAAAAATCTTTGAAAGATTTTTTTTTCATTTTTTAAATAAAAAATGTTTTATTTTTTGATTCCAGACTTTCTTGGGTGTCTGTTGTGTTTTGGAATGTCTTTCCATTAATCACATCTTTGCAAGGTTTCTCAAATTTTCATTTCGGAAACAGTTAATCCCTCTTGAACTTTCTTCTACAACTGTATGAAATGTACACACTGTTCTTGGATATGTTTTTCTGCATTGGAGGTTTTTTCCATAGTGGAATCACTGATGTCGTACAGACTGCTTATTCTCTGGATATTTTTCTGTCACTGCTGATGTATAGGAGTATGGCTACTGCTAATTATTTTGTTAGCTTTTGTGTTTGTTGGTAATTGTTTCCTTAAAAGAGCAGATTCAACATTCCAATGCTTACAGACACATCACATTGAAATACTGGTTCCTGTGTGATCACCGAAGTTGAGTAAAGTCAAGCCTGGTCAATACCTAGACGGGTGACAGCTTGGGAATACCAGGTACTATAAGCTTGGATATGTGGGTAGTATAATGGATAATGGCTTGGAATTGATAATTGGAGAGCCAAGTTATTGTTGGGTTCATTATATTCACTTGCAAATACCCTTGGCAAAAATATGGGCTAATTAAAGACTTGTATCACTTCATTATTATCTTAAAAAAATATTCTTACAATCCAAAAATATTTTTTGGCTTTTAAATAACCTGCAAAAGATTGATAAGCGGTAGAAAAGAAATCAATTAATCAATCAACATTCCAAAATACAACACACTTAAGAAAGGTCTGGAATGTATAACAATCAAAAGGGGCATAATTTCAAAAATAAATAAACAATCCAAAGAAAAATCTAAAAATATCCCCCCCAAAATTTTCTTTCTACCAATAATAAAGGCATTCAGTAGCATTTAAAAAAAAGTTGTTTTAACTTTTATTTACTTGTTAAAGCCTTCATAATTTCCTCTTGAAAAGGGGATGAAGTTAAATTTTGAAAAAAAAAATTGTACTTTTAATGAATCTCTTTAAAACTTCTCATCAGATTTATTAGATAGAACTTAAAAATATGTGCCTTGAATTATAAACTATTTTAAACATTTTGTATTTTGATAAGAATCTTAATTTCTTTTCTATCTGTATTTATTTTAAACCTAATCACAATAAAATTTTACCTCAAAATCAATTACATGTTTGAGAAACAATATTCAATTCCTTTATACAGATTTTCTTTTACTTTCTCAATTGCAATGAAAAGCAAGACCTACTTGGATTATAGTTAAATGAAGAGTTTTCTAACAATTGCATAGTTCAGCATTTATGTAAAATTTGCTTTTCATTATAGTTATAAGCTAGTTTTTAATTGTACTTTTCAAATTAAGATTATAATTATAGATTTCTATTTTCTTGATAAAATAGATGGAAAATATTAAATTTATATATTCAGAAATAAGTTTAACTACTCTTTAAACTCAATTGAATTTGATTTCACTAAATCTTTCCCAATATTTCGATGAAATTAAAAATTCTTGCTGTATTTTTTCTTCAAAATTGTCTAATAGAGTAGCACCAGTATCTTGTATATTAGTACGGTTTGGCTATTCTGTATTGTTATTTATTCATGTTGTCTATTAAACTAAACCAATATCAAGTCACCTCAAAACATTTTAGGTAAATTCTTTTCAATGCACTGTTTCTTATCAGGCCAAACTTAAGTTAACCATTATATACTTTCTTGGAAATTGATGATAAATTCCTATATAAATACATGAAAGTAAGTGCTGAGAGTAAGAATTTTGTTCATTTAGCTTGCTGCTTTAGCTAATCTGGTTTTTATATTGGGCCTAATTTTATTATCTAAACATGGAATGGATTCTAATTATTAAAATTATTTTGTAAACTGAAACCTAAAAAAATTGGACTGCCATACACCTGGTGCTTTTTGCCTTCCCCCCACTTGTAGAAATGGACACAACCAGGTGATATCTGAATATTAGGTAACAAGATAGAATAGCTATTTCAGACAAGGCTAAGTTCTTAGCAACAAGGTTACCAGTATTGACATAATGCCATCAGTTACTGCAACTCACCTGAGCTAGCAAACATCACCATTAGACTGTATGGAAACTGGTGCCATGTCACCTTGTTAGATTAGTCATTTTTTCCAGCTCTTTTTGGCAGACACTTGAGTTTGGAGGGGGGATGCATGAGGTTATGGGTCCAGCCAGTCAGTAGGGTATTGTACAAGTGGGTGGTGGCTCTGTGGTATAGTCTTTTGTTTCATAAGGACTACTAGTGAAACTGGTGTTTGTCTTGGTAGGAGTGATATACACAGATCTTGTTGCAGACAATTTTACTCCCCACATTTCTGATGATGGTTTGTTCCATCAAAATAGGCATACTTAACACACTGTGTGAGAGAGAGAGAGAGAAAAAACAAAACAAAATTGGTTCTAGGAACATTTTGCTGGCTTCCAGATACACTATTGGCCAACCACACTCACCAAATATCATGCCTCATTGAGCATGCATGGGACCTGTTGCAGACCTCACTAAATTCTCAACAGCTATATCTGACACAACTACATTAAAAAAATTACTGACTCCTGCATATTATAAATTCCATACCATGTAATATAATAGTTGTTCTTCAGACAGGGAGGAGGTAGCTGTCTAATTTTTTTAGTATTTCAATTTAGTCTTTACTTTATAAATCCCAGCCTATTTTAACATGAATTAGCCATTAGCAATATCAGTAAAATATCTTCAATTGTTGCCAAATTCATCTGCATAGTAGAAAAGCATAAAACTCTCTGTATTTCAAGCAAGTTTATACATTTATACAACTTGCTGTATCTATGCATAAATCACAAGACCTTTTGAAAGATCTTAATAAATTGAACTAATTTAATCTACTTTAAAAAGTTTAACCAATTCATAGTTATGTGATAATAGAAAAAACTATTTTGAAATAGAAAAATGTTTTTGAATTTTTAATTAGGAACAAATTTATCTTAGACTGCTTCTCGTGTTTTTCCTTTTGCAGCCGAAAATCCCGCTCATTTGGCTTATTCCGTAAAGATGACCAGCAAATAACAATTAAATATAGTGCTGCTCAACTTCATGAAAAAGGAGTCATTTTGGAGATAGAAGATTTACCTCCTAACCAGTAAGTTAATAGAAGATTCAAGAAAAAACTTTGAATTAAAATTTTCTTTCTCTAAATGTAAACACTTTATTTGCAATATTTTGACATTCAATTTGAACTTGTTTTCTACTGTACTTATTCTACTGAGTAAAGACAATGAAAATATTTCATATTCAATTACCATAAAACTTGCTAAGTTTTTACTTAGATACTGTACCACACTAATAATCACACTTATGAATTTTTCTGTTAGTGGTATTTAGCAATAAACATCAACCTAAAAGAAACATTACAAATTTATGAAAAAATAATTTACTTAATAAGATAATTATTATGAGAAATAGTGAGGACTAAGGGATGAAAATGAAAAATAAAGTGTTATTTGATTAGGAGGCAGAAATATGTGCAAAAACAGGAAAGCAATAACATAGGTACTTCCATGAAATGTAAACAAAAAGAGCATAGCATGATGAAAAAGACACCAAACTTGACGAAAACAAAATTTTATCGTCTAAATGTTTGTTATTATTAAGAGGAAAGATCAAAGTATTTTTGTGGTATTTTTTTACATTTTTTAATCGTTCCTAACACATCTGAAAATTTTGTTTTTTTTTTGTTTTTTTTTTTAGTCAGCAAAATTGAAAAAAAATTTTCCATTTTATAGAATCAATGAAAATCTCAGTTTGAAATTCTTTTAAATATCAATTATCATTTTTTCAAAACTTATTTTAAGAAAATCAGAAATTATAATGTTTATTTAAAAAATTTTGAACCAAGCTTAACTTAGCTTCTGCGCTGAAAAGATGTAATTTAAAAATAAAACAAAGCAGGTCATAAACTTTCGTGTCATTTGACAGGTGTTGAATGACCTATTGATGGATTCCATGAGGATAATTTGTTCTACGGAAGGAGAAAAGTGAAATATTTTACATTTAAGTGAACAAATTATTTACCTTGTTATTTTTAAGGAAAACTTTCAGTGCTCTAATTTTTGTTTTTACTTAGCTTTCACCTTTACGTTTATGATGCTTTATGATATATTATAAAGAAATTAAAAAAGACTTATGAATGAGATTAAATTTCATAAGAAAGGTATCTAATTAATTTATAGGTACCTTTCTCATGAAATTTTATCAGAAGTGTACATAAAATACTATAATTTTATGTACATTTACTACATTTTACTGTGTTATCTGTATTTCCATTCATTTTATTATTAATTTTGATATTTCATTTATGGAAAAAATGCCATAACTGAGATGAATATAAAAATAAGATCATATAAATTTTATAAGATGATACTGATACTTTTAGGTACCCTTCTCAGTTGAAATTGAAAAATCAAATAAACTTCTCCAGACGTGTTTCACAAAATTAAAGGCCTTTACAGCGGAGAACGATGCTTAACTCAAATAACGCAACTTAATTGTATTCTGGTTGGTCTTCCGTAATTAGAGCCCGATTATAAACACAAAATTACATTCTTAATTACTGCGGGTCTTCTGATTAGTCAAAACGATACAATTTACAACGCACTAAACAAAGATCTATCTCATCAGGACACTTACAAAACCCGATGCGGCTTTTAACTAATTTTATAATATTTTAATAACTTAAATGTAAAAATCTATTATAATTAAAAAATAACAAATAATTGTAATAAAAATTCATTTTTCATCGAAAAATTTTGTTGCTTTCAGAAAATATTGTCCATATTTATAAAAACAACTAAAAGCAAATAAAAGCATTTGAAATTAAATAATATATTTGTTTTATTGAATTTTGTATGTTACAATTCCGAGCTGATTTTCAGGTACGTGGGGTCCAATTAAAAAAAAAAACAGGCTTTGTATTCCTCAAAGCCTTGTGCTTTTAACTATTGTAATCACTAAACCCGATGCGATCGAATTTCTCACGTTTTCATAAAATTAGTTAAGCTGGGGGTGTAATAAATATTTAAAAAAATATTTCTGCCATTACTTTAATAAAAGAAAACATATAATAATTTCGATCATCTGTGAATACTTTCTGAAAGTTTCATTAACATCCGACAATTATTTTTATTTTTGCAAGATTTCCCAAAATAATGGATGTCATATAAAAAAACGTGCTAAAAATTGTATGTTATTTTACTAGTGCTGGTGATACAAAGATAAACAATGTTTTTTTAATCAAAATTTAGAATGTTCTAAAAAGTAGGAAAAAAATTTAAAAATAATGATAAAAAACTTTGGTCTTTCCTCTTCATGATAACATAAGCATTTAGACGATAAAATTTTGTTTTAGTCAAGTTTGGTGTCTTTTTCATCATGCTATGGCATTTTTTTAGCGATTTCATGGCGGTACCTACAATAACAGGAACAAAAAGATTTAAGTTTAGAATTTTAAATAATGATGAAAAAATAAGGTTTCACTTTGAATAAGAGGAGGGGTTATATGAGTCCTTGAAAAAAAGAAATAACTCTTTTAGAATGTTTCTTTTTCTTCTCTTTTCTTTGACACTTTCTTAGTCACCATAGTCAAGGAAAATAAGGCTTAACAGTCAATGGTACTTTTTTTTTCTTTTTTTTTTTTTACCTGAAAATATCAGGGGTTTTTTTTAGTTTTTTTTGTTTGTTTTTTTTGTTTTTGTTTTTTAGGTTTAAGAATGTACTTTTTGAAATTGCAACAACTGACAGAACAGGTGTGTTTGAGGTAAATGCCAAGTTCTTGGGTGTTCATATGGAGAAAGTTGAGCTTGTTTTCCAGGTGAATATTTTTCCTCCTATATTTTATAAATATTTAGTACTAATTGATTGTATTTTCCAGTGACATTTTTATCCATGTAAACAGTGATTTTTCTCTAAGAAAAAGTCTTAAAATCTCTCAACAAAATTTGATTCAAATATTTTTTGCTAAGATGCATTGTATTTTGTGTATATTTTCTATTATAACTTTTTGTAAAATTTCTATTTGAAAAATAGAATGAACAAATTTTTATTACAGTGATATCTAAACTATTTACATAATTTAATACAACTTCTGCTGTAATAAATTGTTTCATTCTACTTTATAAAGATATTAAGTTTTGTCTATTTTTCTCTTTTTATTAATTCTATTTCCATCTTTTGTAGGATTTACTTCAATTGCAGTATGAAGGTGTGGCTGTAATGAAAATGTTTAACCGAGCAAAAGTGAATGTTAACTTGCTCATCTTTTTGTTGAATCGTAAATTTTATGGCAGGTGAAATGCAACCTGAATCTCTCCCTGTCTGCCTTATATGGACTCAAAAACAAATTGGCATCATGTATATATATATATATATATATATATATATATATATATAATGTGTGTGTTGACAATAACAACATATTACTTCCAGCTATCCAGTATATCTTATTACCCAACTATTCATATATTATATTCTTCATCTAGTGTAAATATATTCATGTTTTTCTCTTCTCTTCTATCATTTCTGGACTAAGCATCCACTTTTCAAATAAGTTTTGATTGAACTTTGAAGATTTAAGAAAAATTTACTTAAGCTTCCCTCAATATTTTGTACTATTGAGTCTTGACTAAAATATAATCTTATACGATCATAGGATGCACTTGTTTAACCCTAACCAAAGGGAAAGCTGAAAGAATGTTCTGAAATTATTTTTAATAAAATTCAATATGTACTCATCATGCAGTCAGCCATATAAGCTTTGAGAGTTTTTGTAGCTGGTAAATATTTATTAGACTTATCTTTCTTTATTGACATTTTTCACTTTAGTTGAATAGCTCTTAGCTTATGGCTCATAATTTTTACATATAACACTACTTGTACACAATTTAAGTAGTGTCAAAATATCAGTTATTATTTGAAGGAAGTGCCAAATCCCTTTTCAAAAGATATACTTAAATGTATTTGCTATAAAAACAAAAAATTGCTTCACTATTTTTAGTTCATACATATAATTTTGAATGTAAGCTTGATTTGTTTTTTTACTGATTTTGAAATATTACTAATTTAATCACAAAGCTGCAAGGGACCAATAAAAAAACCAATAAAACCTAGACTTTTAAGAGTTTTATAATCAGTTAAAAACAATTTTTCTTATATCTAGCTTAGATTAAAAAATATTGCCAAATAACTTTCCCATGTATGAATCTTATCAAATATGCCAATAAATCACATCTCTAGCCAGTATTTTGCACATATATTATACTATAAAATTGAGGCACATTTTATTTCCAGTGTTGCATGTGTTACACACACTCACACATACAATAATTGCAAAGTGATAAAGCATCTTGAAATTTTAACTTTTTTCCCACAAATCCAATATTAATGCAGACAGTTTAAGAATTTTGCAAATAGTTTACTACATATTATCAATATCCTTTAGATATGCAACACACTTAAGTAGTAATCATCTCTCAAAATCCCAAGTATATTTGCTTAATATTTACATTAGTGCTTATGGTCATAACATTGGATATAAAAGAATAAGTTTTCTCTTTTGCCAAAGTTCTTTTTGCATATATGTAGATGTAACCATAGTGAAACATCAGTTGGGAAAGACTATAAGGCATTTTAAATACTCAGAATGGTGCTATAGCTGATTATTGCTACTGCCAAGCAAAGGATACATAGAAATAGCTTTTCACACACACACACACACACACACACACACAATTAAGCACATATGTTCCACTACTTCATATAAATCTACAAAAATATCTATATTCCTTAATACGTTTTTCTATAAGCATTATTCTGTGTAACTTTACCTGTATCAATTATAATTTTCCACAAACAACTTATGTATTTATGAATTCAGTTTATACTTCTCCACAATAAAGATTTTTAATTTAAGAGACAAAACTTTCAAAATGTCTAAATATACTTTCATATAAATTTTTTAGATGAAGTGGGAGCATTTTCTTTCTTTTTAACTATATTATTATTATTCAATGAATCATTATTTTAATCTTTTCTTTATATTTTATAGAACATTCTTTCAACTGATACATTCTTCAATAAGAGTTTTGAATTATCTGAAAAAATACATTATCATTTTCTGTTTTCTAATTTTGCTTCTGCTACTGCTGCTTTAATTTTTGTTGCTATTTTTTATATTTTTTTAAAAGTTTTTGATTTAAATATCCCTAAATGTTCTTACTGCTGATATCTGAAAAGTATTTCTGCTGCATAGTGGGCTGATTTATTGAAGCTTTTTCTTTTAAGTTGCTTTTTCTATTGAAACTTTCTAAAAATCACAAGCGTCCAAAAAATTCTTACAAGATAGAATTACCTGATTAGCGGAGATTTAACACTTGTACTTGCAACAGCAATATATTTTTAGGCAATGATTCCTATGGGACCAAATGTATCCATTTAAAAAAAAAAAATCATTTTCTGGTCATAACTGTTTTACATCAGTTTTGGTGACATTAAATATGGCAGTTAGAGTGATGAAAAGTTTTCAGCTCAGCCAAGAAGGGATTGTTAAAAAAAAATCTTATGTTTGGCCAGATTTTAGGAAATGTTTCAGGATAACATTTCAGCACCCATCTATAATGTGGTAATATCTTATGGCACTGAACTAAGTTTGAAACTGGGTAAATGAACATTACTGTTAAGGTGGGTGGGCTAGAACATATCTACTTTCCAAAGAATATAATAAAAATAAAAATAAAGTATTTGTTTACTGTAAACACTGACAAAACAGTGCACACAAATATAAATAAAGGCTAAGAGCTTCCTTCCATTATCAGAGCCTTATCAAACCATTTTGAAACTTTTTCAGGCTCTATTTTTCCAATTATATACTCTTCTATTCAATTTTTTGAGGGAGGGATTTTTTTAGTTTTCTTTTGGTAAGATCCAATCCACAAGATTTGCCTTCAATATGAAATCCGGTGTCACTTATTTAGAAAACTGAGTATGTGTATCAAAAGCAAAAGAATTATTTAGTTTAAATAATTCATACATTTTCTTTTACTGTTGGAGTTGGTTTTAAATGATACTGATTTCTAATGTATAATAAACCTTGTATATAGTCAATGCATTTTTCACAACCAAAATTATTAATTTGAAAGCCAAAACTATCTTCATTTCTGTTTGTAATCTTTTGATTGTTGTCTCTCTTTTCCATCTTTCAATGCTTCTAAATATTATTGATTTAATTCATTTGCTTTGTTTATCACATTTTACTAAATGTGACTACATTGCTCTTTTTTTCTTTTCCTTTTTTCATATTATTTTTCCACATTTCTCTTCTGGATTTTACATAATTCAAATATTAGAGAATTATTTGAGAAGTTTTGGTTTGTGATTTGCATTTAAATAAAATAAAGTTGCACAGTAATTGTTTTTGTTGTTTTTCTCACTTTCAATCAGCAAGCATGACTTTCACTGTATCACATATTTTAAAAATTCAATAATTTTTTTTTTTTTATATAAAACCTGTTACTTTTTCTGTTTGCATCAGCTAACATTGAAATCTACTGTGATGGAAATATTTTATAGTCTTGAACTAAAAAAATAAACTTTGAGATATACAACATCCTTCAAAGTAATTTTCTATCTGCTGACTTGAAATATAGTTTTTAGTTGAACTCATAAACCACCAGTATGTCAATTCACTTTTTCATCCCCACTCATCAAAAATAATAATGAAAATTATTAAAAAATGAGGAAAGCTCAAATGTTTACTTTTGTTGGCTTCTGAATATTTGACAACTGCTTTCACATTGTTGATATTTTTGCATTTTTCTCTGATATTGACTCACACTGATAAGTTTAAATTGTCTACCTTTTCTTTTCTTTTTTTTTTCATTTATTGACTTGGCTTAGATTTTGTTTAGTTCTAATACGAGGGTCGGTTAAAAATTTGTTCTTTTTCTTGCAGTAGTAGAAGTACACAAAGCATATGAAAAAGAAAAATGCATTTCAAATCTAAACATCAACCTTCTTTTTCAATCATGATATTCACTTTTGAACGAGGGTATATATGCCTTCCTCAGAAGTTTCTTGGCTGCTTACTTTAGACATGGGCAAGTTTACCTCGTCATCATTGCACCAATGTCCTAAGTGCCTCCTTTATGGGTTCAAATATATGTTGAGTTTGAAGGTGCCAAGTCCTGGCTGTAGGGTGGATGAAATAAAGCGATCCAGCCATGCATCATTTCTTTAAGCTTTTTGTGTAATATTTTTATTTCTACAATTAACACTGGATTTTATAGTGGATGCTAATGGGTTAATCTATGTTAAAAGAAAAGAAAAGTCAAGAGAGAATTTTCACTGATCATTAAACTGGTGAGCCTTAGAAAAAATATATTTACCTTAGTGCAAGAACTGGGCAAATAAAAAAAAAAGTACATAAAACACACATAAGCTGTTTATATTTTTGTAATCTACAATAAATATTAATTAGTGTCACCAAGTTTCAAATCTGTACATGCAATATCCTTGGAGATATGACTGTCAGAAATTCATTAAAAGCCTTACTAAGCAAAATACAAAAAAAAAATGCTGCAAAATTCAAGATGTTTTGATTTTTTAATAGAAGTAAGGAGTCAATATTGTTGACACCTATATGAACAGATAGGAAAAACTCAGAGCAGGGATTCTTTAAACTAAGACAGATTTGAAAACGAATGATGTGCTTTGGCAATATGACAATGCACAAAAGGCTCAAGGGAAAACAATCATGGTGCATGGCTAGTGAAAATGGTCAAAAATAGATTATATTTTTGCAGTAACCATGTTCAATCTTAGCATGTGAAATTGACATCAGAAGACCAATTAGACAGTTTAAGAAAATTGTATTTTTTTGCCACATCTTACATGCCCAAAGATCATATGACATAGATTTTGTTTTGGGGATGAACTTCTATTGAAATTTTTTAATTTTAATATCAAATCAAAATACATCACAATTCATTGTTTAAACAATTATCACATAAAGGAAATATTTAGTTTTCTGTCTACATCTCTGAGATGAGGTATTATGATTAGTTACATTATTCGGACTGTTTTATCCTCATTGCCATATTCACAACGTTTCGACCATTGTACACTCTAGCCTTCTTCTGAAGACTGGAAATACAAACTTTTATTTCGTAGATTGTTCTAGCTCCACATGCCATACCTTTAACTAAACTCTCAAAGTTTTTTGTCCACCGCTGCTGTAGCCTGGTATTGAACTCACAATTCTTGAGTCTAGTCATTGCATCTAATCAACACCTTTATCCACTTGAGGGCATCTGTGTATGAATTTATGGGAATTATAAATGTAATGTCTCAGCAACTCTTTTTTACAAGTGCTCCTATTGCAATTTTTCCATTATTATTATTATTATTATTGCATTTATTTATATATTTTTTTTACCAGAGCTTATACTGCAATTTTGTGTTGTTCATTGCTTTTCTCTAGCACTCCTTATTACTGGTTCCCTTATCATATTCATTTCTATGCTAGGTCAGCTCAGGAGATTTTTGTGGCCTAAAATATGTGCTGATTGCTTAAGTTTTCGTATTTTCCAGTGATGTTCTCTGTCTATTATTTCAACCTCATCCTACAGGGGGTGGTGATCTCCCTTTTCCCTCCATATGTGGTGAGCTACACCAGATTATTTTATTTCCCCTCGTGTTACCACTTTACAATGTTCTTAAGGGGGCAACCTGTTTCTCTTATATTTCTTACTCTAGCTACATGGGAGGGCATACACAGTCTTTAGTCATGTTCTCTATGTGGTGTCTTACTCAGAAGAGGTGTCTGCAAAGTGTTGAACCACTTTTGAAGATTGTCCTGATGTTATATGGACCACAGATCTTTTGTATTTTCTCCAATAATCACTTCACATTGGGTAAGCAGACTGAAGCTATTTTCTAAGTGTTGTTATTCTCTTGTAACCTATCTCCAGTTTGTTGGAGCTGCTATCATGTACCCAGAGTAGTTGCTACGTTGTAGGATACTGCTTATACTGACCATTTCTTGTTTATATGTCTCTAGGTTGCCACCTATTACTTTTGCTCGATGTTGTAAGCAGTGGACAATCCCTTTCTTTACACTGTATGGGTGGTGAGAATTGAAGTTGAAATGGGATCAAGCATATATTGACAGGATGAGGGCTTAGCAATGGGCTCACCATTATCACCAACAATGGCAAACCTATATATGGAAGACTATGAGGAAATGGCATTAGAAACTACATCACTAAAGCCAACCATATGGTTGAGATACGTAGATGACAACTTCATACCCTGGCAGCACCAGGAAGATGTCTAGCTACTATTGGACCATGTTAACTCAATAAGATCATGTATATATACATGAAGATGCAGCCTCATTTCTTTACTGATACTTGAGACAGCATCACACCTTATATGCCAGATAGCAAAAACAGTTTAACAGTAATAAATATTCTTCAATGTTCTTCCACTTTTCTTCTTATGGGTGATTGGCTCACAGTACATCTGTGCCCACAAGCAACCTTCTACTAATAAGATTAACTTCCAATCATGTACAAGCTGCCGCTGAGAGCCCAACTAACTACATGTTAAAAGACTTATCAAGCTTATAGGAGGTCAAGGAACCCATATATTTATTACTAGCTTAAAAGACACCATATTGGGCGACATTTAAGTTAGTTTCTGCGAAGGACTCTTAATTGAACCTTCATCACAATAGGTAGGGAGGAGTAGATGTGATAGGCAACAATAAACTACAGAAGAACTCAAAATTGATCACTGCATTTAAGTATTACATTAATATTTAAGCTTACTTTTTTAAAAAGTTCAACGGTAATCCTTTTGTCGATACTTAATTTAAAAACAATTTGATGTACGTAGGTCCTTACTTTCTGTACAAACAATTATTTTTTATTGCATGGGTAACTTTTGCTGGATTTCACAATTTCGATTATTCCCAAATTTATAAAAATTGTTATCGTACAAAAAAAATTGTCGCAAAAAATTCCATAAAAAATCGTTGAAAACAATCACAGTAATGAAAACTTGGAAATCTAAAATTTAAGGATTGCAGGTCCGGATCCGGTTCAGAATGTTTTTAATTTCCTCACTGAGTCAGCCTGATTCCAAAATGGGCTGTGGCCTCTAGAAGTAAAGTTGAAAAAGTGTGATACACTGACATAAGCATTTATTATATAGAAGTATATGTTTTTGTGACCTATATATTTTGTATTCATTTTTAAATAAAAAAAATTGTTGCTCTTAATTTATTTGTATAACACTTGACTCCTAATATAAGTTATCGAATTTTTTATAACCTGGCACTCACTATTGTTGATATATTCTGAAAATTTTATCGACACGGATTGATTAACATCAATTTTGTTCTGAAAACAACTAACTGAATAATAAAATGAAAATATTTAATTGCATTATAAAATCAGACATTGTGTGTGTATATATATATATATATATATATATATATAGAGAGAGAGAGAGAGAGATATTATTATTGCGTATGGTTGCAATAGTGACACGAAAAACAATGTATTGACAGTGAGGCAGAAAGAAAAGGTGGACAGGATATGTTAAAATGTCTCTTGTAGGTGAGTCAGGCGACACTTATGGGCGAAGATCTCGGAGACTTGGTTATGTATAGTCTTCAGGGTAGATACATGACTAGGCATTTTTCTTGTGTATTTTTTTTGTTTTGTTTTTTTCTTTAGTGGCAACATTTGTGATTAGCTCCGTACAATACATTATTCTTAAATAATGAAAAGACAATGTTCATTCTTACTGAATATAATTAGGTACCGCAAAAAAAAATGAATGCGTTTTTCCTGAAATGAATGTAAAAAATAACCACCCCTTATTATCTGATTTAAATGAAATTTTCAATTGTATACTCAATAGGTTTTATTAGAAAACTATAGTAATAATTTGAGGAGGTTAATTTGTTGCAGTGTTCTCATGCTGGGAGGTCAACGTCACCAATTTAATACAATGTTGTATAGCCCCTTGGTGGGGGTGATCTTGGGCGATGTCATCGATTCTCTCGTATGTTGTATCTTCTCTCTCTAGTCTTCTCCCGCCTAGATGGCTAGTCGGTTTGGATTCAGAGATGAAAGAACTTCAACACGGAATTTTAACTTAGCTATTTTATTAATATCGACGTGTACATTTAACTAGCCAGTGGGACAGCTCTCCCTCCACTGGAAAGCCAGTTCCAGACACGAAAGTCAACACATCTTATTGCTTGACGGTTAAAAAACAAATCATTGAAAAAACTTTTTATACCTCTATCATTCCTGCACTCATTCCGTCAATCAAAATCGACTTCCTTTGTTTTGTCTCGTATCTGATCTCAACAATCAAACTAAGGAAGTCCGACCAGAAATACACTTCTCGAAAAATAATAGTCTATTATTAAACTATTATTTAACATTCCTTACCTAATCATTAAAAAAAAAATCATTTTTGAATTTCATTTCTACTGCATTACTCTGAAATCCCCTCTACTCTTTCGTGTCTGCATTTCGTGCTCCTTAAATTTTTCCTTCCTTGGGCCTCAGTCACATGACCCCTCCCTTATGTACCTATAACATTCCTGAAAAAGAATGAACATAAACAACAAAATTCTGACCAGTTTTTTTCATGCTTCACAAATATATATATTTTTTTTTTTTTTTTTTTAACAAAGAACAGAATACTGAACTATCCTTTGTCCATTCTTGGTCACTAGCTTCCGTGACCCAACATCAACGCCTCAGATGATAGTGTGGATACAAATCACCCCAACAATGAACTATGACCTCACCAATGTCCTCTCCACCCAGATCAGCTGGTACCACTTCTGCAATCCAATATTCCTGGGGAGAACAAATTTCTCCCACTCTACCTACCATTTTCCCTATCTACATAGCCAGGTGTAACAATTACTCCCATCCCCAGGACACAAACCCAACACATTCGGAAATCCGAAACTATGCAATCCGAATCTACTTCTTTCCACAAACAATTCACTTAATATTTCCACAAATTAACTCACAAAATTCACCAATTAACAACTTAATTATTCAACCAATTAAAACAAAGACACACATTCCTTTTAAATAAAAAAAAAAGAAAGAATTTCACACTCTATTACAAAAATGAATAAAACAATCATTTGTCAGTCAATTCATTAACAGTACACAGAAATCACAGTGGGAATGCCCCATCACAAAATGCCGTCAGTCTTTCTTTTTCAAAACAATTTTATCATTTCTTTACATACACGAATTCAGGCCTCCACTTGACTACAGACTGCCAGATATAAATTTGGATGCACACAAAAACAAAATCAACAATAGATTTCCCCACATGGTTCTGAACTTTTGTAAAAAGACAAAACAAAAAAATCATTCTCTCACTAAAATGTTCCATCAAAATTGACATTGTCGCACCAGTTTATATGCGTCAGCATGGGTGTTCACTGTGTCCCCGCTTTCTTTATTTTCCTATTCGTTCTGCTTTCATTGTCTGTCCATCAAATCCTGTTCGTTTACTGATTCTTTAATTTTGTCTCAATTTTTTCACCATTATTTCCTATTTTGGTTTGTTGCTTAGATGTGTGTCTGTGAGATTTAGAACATAGTAATTGTACTTAGTTATTTTTCTGGCCTTATGTCTAGATTACATTTTTCTTTTTTTTCATATTCCTTTTTTTGAGTCCTCAGTTCGAAAATCCTCTCCGAACTTTTCCATGTTGTGTTGTAACCCTCATTTTGCTGGGAGGTCCTGGTCAACAGCGTCAAATAATTATACATGCTATATAGCCGCCAACACCCCACCCCATGCTGGGAGGTCTTGGTCACTGCGCTAATGTTGTATCTTCTCTGTCTTCTTTCGTCTTCTCCCGGTCAGACAGTGAAAAGTTTTTGTGGTCCAAAGACATCAACAAAGATAATTTTAAACTTAACTAGTTTATTAATGTCAGCGTATGCATCTCTAATTATGAAGTGGGGTTGCTCTCTCACCCCACTGAGAAGCCGTTTCCAGACAAGAAAAGGAAACACGTCTACATTGTATGACGGTTTAGACTCGTCTCCTTGAAATCCCTTTCTATATCTTTATCATTCCCACGCTCGTTCAGCCAATCAAAACCGACTTCCTTATTTGGTCTTGTATCTGATCCTTAAGGTTAACCTGAGAAAGTCAGAGCAGAGATACGCTTCCCACTGCCTCTTCTTCAGCATAACTACGCGTTTATATAGATAAATCTGGTTGATCATAATAGACCCTTGGCCCGCACGCGATTATTACGGGTGCTCCTTTCAACCCAAATCATGTGAATTTCAAAGTCCCTCATAGCTTAGTAAGCTCTATTTCAAATTTTAACCGATAAAAATTATTTCGACCATTTTCCATTGTCTTTCTAATAACCCAATTACAAATGGGCTAGATCAGATTTCCGATCAGTAAACAAAATTGCTCTGATCTAATTTCGCTACTCAGATTCACTCCAATTTCAATAAAAAAAAATATACGTGTGTGTTTGTTTCCCAAACTCTCTCTCTCTGTCACATTTCCTCCCCTACCCATCTGTCATTTACTAGTAAATGACACACGAGCTTTCATATCAACAAAATATGAGAAAACCCAGTCCAACATGCTTCTTACTAGGGGGCTACTTAAACATGTCACTTCCAGCATGCAAAGGTAGAGTCCTCAGTTCTTCTTAGGGCTCATTATGTCCAATTACATTTTCATTGTCCTTACGATACATATGTACATGCAACTTCCGGTTAAAGTTCACTGTTGTGGTGATCTCGTGCAGTAGAACCTTTTCATACAGTTCACTAGTTCGAGTGTTCTTTGCTTTTTTTTTTTTTTCAATTATTGGAGTTCGTAACACTCCTTACCAATTATTTCAGTCTCATTGCAAAAAATTTTTTTTTTTAAATTCGATTTATTTCGTAAATCTGTCCCTCCGATTTTGTCTCGCCTTCACAACAGGCTTTGTCGAATCTTTTGTTAGTTCAGGTCCTTTCACGACAATCGTGGACTCTTCTTCAATATCAGTTCACTCATGCACTCCCGTGCCAGTTTATTCTGCCCGGTCGACAACACCGCACGCCTCTTCAACCACCACCAGACTAGCAAGGCCACGACCATCATTAGTATAATTCCCACAACGGTCGGCCAGGTTATTATAGCAACCAAATTCTCTTTCCAGTCCGAATTCGGCGTACCTATCTTATCTAACTCCGACTTCAACCGTCCAAGATCAATCTTATCGATTGGCCTTAACAACGCCGGCATCTTTTCTAGCGACATCTTAGGAATCTCCCTTACAATAGGTTCTCACAATCCCGTCCATCCACTGGCATTCGTTCCTACCAGCTCTAACAAAGCCTCATTCTCTTCAAACTTCTCTTAATCGTTCCGGAGTTATTATACTCGGAGACAGATGTCCCAGCGACAGCATATCTTATTGTGCTCTCACATGCTCTAACAACACCGTTAAAGAGTGACTTGTTTGACGTACCTTACTCATTATAGCTAATAATTAAAAATACTTTTGCAAAAAACCCTCTAATTTCTGTAATTCGGTTACAGACGTGGTTACATTTATCACTTCTTTTCTAAAAACCCGTAGGTGAGAAATCAACCAATTGATACTCCCTCTATTCTTAGCCAATTCCAGCCTAGTAACATTGAGTATAGATACGCTCTCTCTAACCGACTGAGCCATTGCTTGTTGTCTCAGTTCTACCGCCTTTAATTTCCTCTTAATTACGCTCACTTCGCCTGCGGAGACTGTACCAAACAACACGCTTAATGCCTTTCCCATTATAGGTAATACTGCCCTCTTTTTTCCCTGCTCCGTAACAACTTTATTCCTTTCAAATAGTAACTCGTATCCTTCCATTGTCTCTCAAGTATTAGGGATTCTTGAGCTAAGGGGTATAATATACGGTGGTATTCCGGAGTCTGTAAATAGTCTCCGGCGACTTGGGTCCTGGCTGCATCTAGTTTGCCCACTTCGGTCCTCAACTTTCTTTCTTTTTTTTTTTTTTAAGCTTTTCACCCCAAGCAAGGCTGGAAGCCACTAGCACGCAAGGGGTTACAGAAGGTTTGAAGGAAGAGCAGATAGGAGTGGTAAAGGAGAGGATGTGGAGAAAGATAGTGGATCGATCAAGGCAAGGGGGTTACAGAAGATTTGGAGCGAGAGCAGATAGGAATGAAAGGTGAAAGGATGTGGAGAAGGGAAGTGGATAGATCAAGGCAACTGGAGATGTCGATTGACTTTACACTTAAATAGTTGGAGATTATATTTGTCAGGGAAACAGGAATAAGGAAGGGAGTTCCACAGGCGAGACATGGAGCTATTGGAGTAGAAGAGACGTCTACATCAACAGTGAAGGGGTGGGAACGGGATGCCAGCCTCGTAGGACGCTTAAGTTCATGAGGTCTGGGAACCAGCGAAAGCAGCTCATTGGAGCAATTACCGTGAAAGTATTTGTAAAAAAAGACAGAGCGAGGCAAGGGCGAATGGTTGATTTATAGATTTGGAGGATCGATTCCGGGGAGAAAAATTTCTTGGCCCGGCACAGGGAGCCAACTTTCCTTGCGGTTGTTGAAGCAATTAACTCTATGTATTTGTTCCATCTCAGTTCAGCGGACAGCGTGAGACCGAGCAGCCGCAGAGAGGAGCTCTCGAGAAGTTGGGCTTCAGACATTCTAATGGGATGCAGGGATGGATCCCTGTGGTGGTTAATAGAGAGCCGTTTTGTTTTAGAGGCGTTAAAGTTAACCAACCAATTCTTGCCCCAGTTCACAACCGATTGTAGGTCCTTTTCGAGACGAACTGCCAGGTTAACTTTGTCAGCATCGCTAGATTTGTTTTTGAGGCAGGAGTAAATTGTGGTGTCATCTGCGTAGATGCCGACTTGGGAATCTATGGCGTCAGTAAGATCATTTATGAATATAAGGAACAGAGTAGGGCCTAGGATGGAGCCTTGAGGAACACCTGCGTTAGGGAGATAGGAGCTGGAGATGAATCCGTTGAGAACGACCTTCAATTCACGGTTTGACAGGAATGATTGTATTTGGTCAAACAATCGACCTGTAATACCATAACCCTGAAGCTTGCGAAGAAGGCCGGCATGCCAAACCCTATCAAACAATTTGGAGATGTCTAGGGCTACGGCACGAGCTTCACCGTTATTATGAATAGCTTCGTAGACAAATTCAGTGATGGCCGTAAGCACATCGACTGAAGATCGGGCAAAGCGGAAACCATACTGCTTGTCTGAGAGCAGATCATGGGATATAAGGTGATTAATCACTTCGGTGTTGATAAGGGCTTCGAAGACTTTGCCAAAGAGGGGTAGGAGACTGATAGGACGGTAATTAGAATGGTCGGAGTTGTCACCGGAGTTCTTAAAGACAGGAACAATGGATGAGGACTTCCAACAGTCAGGAAAACAAGACTTCTTGAGGCAGTAGTTGTATAATTTAGAGAGGACAGGCGTCAATTCAGGCGCGCATTTCTTCAGGACAATGGCTGGTATCCCATCTCCACCAGTAGACTTGTGGTGATCTAAGTTAGAGATAATGCCCAATACCAATGACGGGGATATGTGCAATCCGCTCAAAAGGGCCTCAGTTCTGGGAGGGAAATCGGGCATGGGTACCCCGGAAGAGTCAAGCGTTGAATTGACCCATTAACTTATATGGCTGCAGGTCTATCACCAAAGTTACCAACCACTTAGGATCTAGTTATAATCACTTCGCTAGTCTTCTTAAATACAGTATTCTCACTGTGTTCCCAGCTACCACAACTAGCATCGTCAGTACCACGAGCCTTATCTCGTCCATGTCTGCAAAGAGATGGAGAGAACAATTCGTCTTACTCAATCATTCTCTTATTGTTTTTAGCGGGTGGTTACATCTTAGAGCGATACCTCAAGCACCGACCCACATCACCACCAGCGCTGTGCATGCATGGGGCCCGTCCACACCAGCACTGATGATAAATGCACAGTTAGATCCATGTTTACTTTCTGAAATGGATAATTCGAAACATCCGTTTCTAATACTGGGGCAACCCTACTCCTTCGACTCTGTACTTGGCATGTTACACCTTTTTTACATGGTTCACAACATCATTAAACAACTTAGGACAGTAGTAATTTTTCATTATTAATCCATACATCTTATCATTTCCCAGGTGTCCTAACCTCCTATGGCATTGGTCTAGAATTTCATCTCTCAACTTCTCAGGTATCACCCTTTTAAAACTTACTTCCTCATCTCTTCCTGAAAGGTAATACAACACTCCATCGTGCACCATATATTTGGAGGTACGCCCTGCCTCTACCCTGAACCTGATAGTTGCTATGTCGCTATCCTCTTGGTTTTGCCTAATAATATCTCTCCAGTGGGGTCCTATACGGTCTGAACTTAATAGGTGGGTGATTACCCTTGTCTATCTTCATTTCAACTGTCTCCGTCTGTCCCAGTTCCTTATCAGTAATGGCTATTACCTCCCGATAACCGTTCAGCAACCCCCTCAATTTCCTCCTATAACGCTCAGGGGCTGTTATATCTTCATCCTTTTTTTCATCGCTACCTGCCTTATTCCCAGGCCTATTGTCATTCCATACTCTCACCTGTTCTACTTCTCTCACTGGGCACGCTTGTGCCAGCTCCCCTCCCCGCTTTATTTTAATAGTTTTATTGGCAGTATTGGTTAACAGTAACGGAACGGTCCCCGACCTCTTCACCAACGAATCACACACGGTTATTTCCCCTCCACTATTATCATACCTATCAGTAGGGGCCACTTGGTGCAGGTCACTGTTCAGCACTCCTTCTGTTATAATCTTGCCCTTCCCAGATACAGCAGTCCTAGGGGGAAGCTTTATATCTGTCTGGGCCACCACTGGCAATTGTTCATAATTATCCTCTCCCAACAGTATCTCTACCCCGTCTAATGTTAGGGTGGCGGGGTCGAAACGGATCTGTGTCTTATTCTGCCTAAGCCAGTCACTCCCCAAAATTAGCTCACCACACAAGTCAGGTGCCACATAAACCTTAAGTTTACCTCTGGTTCTTGCCAACTGGAAGGGTAGCCACGTCATACCCTCTATCCTCATCCTGCTACTATCAGCTTGACTTATTAGTAGATCGACGGGACTAAGCTTCGTTTTCAGTCCCAACTGTCTAAAAACCTTGGAGCTAACCAGTGATACTGAAGCTCCAGTATCGACAGGAGCCTTCACCTTCTTGTCTCCCAGCAACACATTACAGGTGAAGTGTGACCTTTCTTTCAGCAAACGGTATACCTGTGCTTTTCTCCTTCCCGTATGTTCTCTCCCTTCCTCCCGCTTTCTCGACAACCGAGACGTGGGAGTCGGTGATAGGAGTTCACCTTTTTCTAGGGGCTCCAATTTCTGTCTAGGGACCCTCCTGGGTGGGGTAGAGCTCGGATGACTCTCTTTTCTCGGACTAGCAAGCCATTTCTCCCCTCTGTTCGAGTTAGAGTTGTTCCGTTCGGTGTGGTCCATCTTTCTCCTGCGAGGACAGGTTCGTTTCAGGTTACCCGCTCCTCCACAGCGACAACACCTTCGCTCCTTACAACTTGCCGAAAAGTGCCCGACCACACCACATGTCCAGCATCTCAGAGGTCTTACTTGCACTGGAGCCACTCTGCTTCTTAATTTTTCACGGGTGACTCATCGGCGTTTCCCAGACCCTTTTCCTTCTCGGTAGGGGGCACCAGCGTATTAACTCGCTTTATCCCAGGTTTACGGTCTCCCTCTGCCGTACACCGCCGAGCCTTGTGCCAGAACTCGCTACAAGTCGTGTAGTTCGGCCGCAAAGACCTTGCGTCGCCTCCATAGTTTGTCGGACAGTCACGAGCCCGATGCCCACCATACTTGCAAGTCCAGCACACCAACCCATATCGGCCCGGTATGGGCTTGTGAAACCCATAACGCAGGTCCCAGGCTCTCCTATTGGGAACTGCCTCAGCCTCCCAGTCCTCTTCTTTCGGGTTTCGTATCTGGATCCGCTCCCGGTCCTTCTTTTTCATCACTACTTTGGCCCCTCCCCCCGGAGGTTTCTACCTACACCCCCTCTTATTCTCTCCCAGAGTCGTTCGCTGGTCCGAGCCACCTCTATGGCTGTGGCCAGGCTGACCGGTCCCCACTTCAGAACATCGCCCCTCAGGTCCTTGTCACTCAGCGCGTCCACATACACATCAGCCAACAAGGCCTGAATAGGACCACTGTCCCGAGTCGCCAACTTCAGAAAAGCTAACGCCGCTAGTCACGCGATTCTTTCCCCCAATTCCTCATTAGTCTCTCCTTCTTGTTGCTGCAGCCGGAATAATTTCCTGACTGCCTCAATGGCCGTACGTTCACTTGCGTATTGCCGCACCAGAGCGGATTTAAGCTCGGTCCACGTCAGGACCGGGTTTTCTTTGCAGCACCCCCTATGAACTTGGACACCTGCCCTGCTGCGGCGTCGTAAGCTAGGAGCACCATTTCTTGCTCCGAGAGGCTATAGATCACCTGCTTCTTCTGAATGGGGGTAGCTTCATGCTACCTATCAGCCTCCTGAAACCCATCGATATTTCGGGGACTCCCACGGCCCCAAAGTCATCTGTGGCGTCTGATCCTGCTACGCTCATCCTAGCGTCTTGTCAACTACCACTTTCAAGGACAAAACGAAAGGAAAAATACTTAACACGGTGGTGGCGCTTCAACTGCGTACAACGTCGACAAAGTCAAAACAAGTGCAATGAACGAACAAAGGAAACCAAAAAGTGACTTACCTGAGGTCTGCCGCTCCGTGTTTTGTTTCTTTTTCCTCCTTCTTTTGCTTCTTTTCCGCCTTATGTCCCTTTTAGACCAATATAATCCGAAGACTAGAGTCCTTTCTGGTCTTACTTGGTCCTGACTAGACAACACAAATGCAACCCTCTCTCCTCTTTCAGACGGCTGTGGTAACCCAGGTTCGAATCCTGGTCAGGGCACCAGTCTAACACTTTCGCCCCTCAACCTCCGACGTCTTACTCTCTGGGTTGAGGTGTCTACTCGGACTTAACCGAACTTAAGGTAGTGGCCGTCGGACCCCTGAGCAACCGTAGATCATTTGACCGGTCCACTGGTTTAAACCTGCTTCCTGCCCACGTTGTGTTTGGTTTGATCCAGAAAGTCATCTATTCACGGTCGACTGAAGATGTAGACACGGCTGGAGAGTCTGTGCTAAGAATTTTAGAATGCACCAAAAAAAAATATCTGCAGAAAGCCGGACAAACAACTATTCAATGGTTGAATTGTTGATTTCTTTTATTTAGCAGAAAAGAATAGTACGGAAAAGAAACGGGTTACAGAAAAGAAAGTTATTGATGTAAAAACTCATACACTGGATTCTAGACACAGAGAGAGAGAGTGGGTTGTGATTAGCTTGTTGTGAAATCGTCTCAGAACGATATACGACTCTTGCGATGGAGAGATAAAGATTTCTGTGGGCGGCTTAATGTTTATAGTTACGTTCCTCCTCGGCAGTAGTAACAGTAGTAGTAATCTTCGTGGTAGCCGGAGCAGCGGTACTTATATCAACAGTACATGTTAGCGGCGGTTTTGTTCCAATCCTGACGTCACTTTCGTACTTCTTCGAGCCTTCAATTCAACTCTACTCACTTTCAATCTCCGATATCTCTCCACCCATCTCGACAGACGAGCCAAACACAACTCTCTCTTACTCCTTAGCGGTCGTTTCCGTTTCCAGTGGTAGTAATAATAGTAGCAGTAGCAGTCTTAGATGTTGGAGGAAGTAATTCACTTCTTCGTACTTATATCAACAGCACAGGTTAGCGGGCGTTTTGTTCCAATCTCTGACGTCACTTTCTTAAGCTCTATTTCAAATTTTAACCGATAAAAATTATTTCGACCATTTTTCATTGTCTTTCTAATAACCCAATTCCAAATGGGCTAGATAAGATTTCCCAACAGTAAACAAAATTGCTCTGATCTAATTTCACTACTCAGATTCGCTCCAATTTCAATAAAAAAATATATACGTGTGTGTGTGTAAGTGTGTTTCCCAAACTCTCTCTGTCGCAGTAGTCGCCAGGGCAATTTCTTTTTCCCGCGGGAACGTTCGCGATAGGCCATTGCTGGAGCTCGCTTCTTAGACCAGGCGTGATGCGTGGAGCTTATGCACAGATAACAATTTTTTATTTCGTTCTCTGCCTTCATGGCGTTCACATCAGTCAGTATGCAGAATGAATCAAAAAGAGATCTAATTGCAACGGAATATAACACATATTTTCGGGAACTTACCCGTTTTCATGAAAAACTTTACTTCCACCTGGGTAATATCATTTTTCTCTGAAAGAGTATTACTTTTCCCCAGGGCTAATTTGATTTATGTTGTATTATTTGTAATGGAAAGAAACATTTTTGTTTAATTCTTTTTTTTTCCTCATTTCATATCCTGTTATTGGCTTAGAATTTCATATTTTCGGTACACAATGCACTAACATTGTGAGGGCCGGGGTAACCCGTAATATTTTTTAGCAATAAACCTTTAAGATTCTCAACCCGTGTCTCCTGTGTCGTGTGCGCCGCTTTTGTTATTACTCCTCATGACGGTTTTCTATTGCAAGATTTGTTTTAATATTTTTCAAAATAAAAATTTAAATTCGCTGAATTTTAGATTTTCACCTTTCTGAGTTATTACTACGGAAAACTCTTAAAAATTTTCTGAGAATCTCTTTAGAAGCAATAGAATTCAGAAGCTGTCACCTATATTTTATCCTGTTGTCTTAAGTGAGACAGCTGCCTTCTTAGATCTGATAATGTATACAGTAACAGGTACTTCGATTTTCATCTTTAAGGACATTCTCTGTAGAGTGCAATGATTCTGGGTTTGCTTTTTCCAATATGGTGTTTCTCGGTATTTCCAGAGCTTACTTTCAGTTATTTCTTGCATCTCTTTATTACTAATAATAATCTTTCATGTTTCAGAAACAGTGCAAGTAATACGGAAATCTTGGCATTCTTTTCTTCATATTGTCATTGGCGTTTAAAATTGATTCAAGGATACGTGTAGTTTCTGTAGACGCTGATAAGACGGGTTTTATTTCCTAAAATTCAGATTTTTCTTCAAAAGTAAGTTACTGATTCCATAACTTGTTGCAGTGAATGTGTGAGCTTCAGTAATATTTTAATATCAAAACAAAACAACTCAGATGAATATTTACACGTGCATCGGACTTCATTTATTTGTTGGATGGTGCCAAACATACAAGAATCATGGGATATGCCGTAAAGTGGGTTGTCGTTAAATATCTTGAAACATAGGCGGCATCAGTATAATTTTAGTTTATTCTCGGGAATCTTCAATAATACCAAGTTGCTTTCCACATGATAATCACTAGATATCAAAAATAAGCTATCAATGAGTTACATAATCATATATTATTTATTTAAAGATTCAAATTATAATTGGTGATATTTTGATGTTGGTATTTTGATTGGTGGCAAAGTGATGAGTAACCTTGGTAGTGTTCAAAACTATCAGTAAACGTATTTGCACATTATTTTAAATAAAAAGTGAATCCAAATGCGCCATCATTCAGGTCAATCAGAATTTTACGCAGAAAATGCATTTTCCAACCCTTGGATTCAATTAATTTAAATAAAATCAAAACCTCAATACATCAGTTGAATTTCTCTGATGTCTGACATACAGATGGCCAGAATTTTTATTTCTACCAGCCGTCATCCAAAAAGACGTTGAGTTTCTTAAAAAGAACAATCCATCGCAAAAGACAGTCGATTCTTTTCACTTTTGAGCGGCCATATCCTGCTTTCAATTATGTCCTATATAGCTTACATGTAAATTTGATAACGAAAATCAGTAGAATCGCTAAAACAATCTCATCGAATACTGATACTATTTATATATTATTTATATATAGT
Organism: Acanthosepion esculentum; assembly: GCA_964036315.1. Lineage (NCBI taxonomy): Eukaryota > Metazoa > Mollusca > Cephalopoda > Sepiida > Sepiidae > Acanthosepion > Acanthosepion esculentum. The sequence goes on from OZ038477.1 coordinate 81,244,057, forward strand.
ACCAATAAACATTTGGTATTGTTATTATAATTCTCTCTCCTTTTCCACGAACTGAATTAACCTTAATCACCGTTTTTTATATTGGTGACATCAATAATATCAATATATTATTGGTCTCTATATCAAAATGATCACCCACCTTCAGTCCCCATCGACCTAACGACGCTAAAATGATGCAGGACTTCACCTATCATACATCGTCATATCTTCTGGACAAAAATGTTAGGTTAACTGAATGGCTAAGGCTCATCAAAATATAAGCGTATCTATGGCAATAGAAGGGGGCAACATGAATTATACAAAACCGAAAACCTACAAAGATATCGAGTTGTCCACTGTTCTATATGGTGCCGAATCCTGGGTCGTATACCAGTGCTACACGTAACACGAGCGCTTCCATTAGCGTTGTCTCCAAACCATTATAAAAGTGCATTAGAATGATTTCATGACAAACACTGAACACTAAATTTGGTTAGAACTTTTAGACTTGCTAGATTTTACTATACTCGACGCTTAATCTATGTTAAGGAATTGTATCACTTAATAATCTGAATTATTATTTGAGGATAATTCCTGCGTTCACATGTAGCTTCATTCAATAGAGTTTTGCGAAACTAAACTAGTGATGTCTCTACTGACGCATTTAAGTAAAAAAATAACTTTTCATTTTCGTAAAATGTAGAAACAAATGTTGTTCTTGAATCAATTTCTTCGTTGCCAAATTAATGGCCTTCTTCGAGGGGGTGGGGTGATTCGTGCCATAAAAATTGATTATCAGTTGAAGTCGTGCAGCAGCGCTAGCCTGAAATTTTGGCCAAAATTATCAAGCAGAAAATTCGCCAGTCCTAAATATAAGTTGTGTGATCTTTTATACAAATAATATGATTTTTTCTATGAAAAAAGGCCAGTCTTAATTCCCGACTCACCTTTATTATGATAGGGGATAATTTGACTTATACTGTTAAAACTTAATACTTGCTACCATACTCTCATTTCCCAAAGTAGTCTCACCTAATACACGTACTAGATAGAGAAGACCCCACCAACCCCTAAACGTAGCTTCAATCCAATTAACCTTTCCTCCGTTAACATTAAATCAAGTGGGAGTAAGGGATGCTGATGCACCCCCAGCAACCTATGTCACCCCTTCTCCTAGTGGCTTTTTTAGTCCTCATATATGAGCGAGCTTGACGTGGTACCTACGGTCTCAGACTGCTATGATGTTTCTAGCCCAATGAGAAGTTTTGTTGCCTAGATCTTTGGGTAGATGAGATTTGGACACTCAAGGTATCACACATGTATCCTATTTTCTGGATTATTTGTCCCTTCAGCAAAGATGCTGGCGGTAGACGTTTTCTAGGTTTTGGCGTTATTCACTTGATAGTCAGGGATCCGAACTTTTGAATAACTTCAAATAATTCTATCCTATCAACAGGTGTATAATATCGAGGCTATTGTATTGCCATTTATGAATGGGTTCTAGGCTGTGCAGTAGTCTCCGGTGGAACCTCACGATGCTATGATGCTATTACAGCAGTATCTCCGAACGATTCAATACAGGTTATAGATTCATGTATTCTTTGTGGGCGTGACAGTCTCATTACCTAGTGTTCTACCAAACACACTATTATCTACACATGAATGCTCAGTTTGAGCAAAAATATCAACACCAACTTCACAAAAATAAAAGTAGATTTCAGGTTCACCATCTATCACACAAATGTAAGAGGCCTACGTTCCAGAATTTCAGACATGGACAATGCCAAACCTTATCTCCTATTCCTATCGGAAACTGGTCTTGATAACTCTATCCTACTGTAGGAGCTCACAATTCCAGGCTACTCGCACCTAACAGCTAAACAGGGCCATCAAAAGCGCCACGGTCACGGACTCTGCACTTATATTAAGGACGAGTTTCCCTGTGACAGAGACCCTAAGAAAGAATATCCCTATCTCCCGTATATGTGCTTCTGCAGAGTACCAACTTTATTTTCACCCTGGATGATGAAACGGAATGGTGACTACAATATTTGCCACAAAGAGTGGTTCGTCCATTCGAACAAAACTGACGAAGATGGAAGAAACTTCTCCATCGCCTACGATCTAACGCACATCCTGCCCTGAAAAATCCCTCGCAGAAGTTTTACCCCGCTGGTCACTTTAGGTTACTCCCTAGTCAGTGTCAATGTTGATGCTAAACCAAAGAGATGTCCTGATAGACCATTCGATAGAACGATCGTTCAATACATGAAAGCAGACTTACTTCAGATCTTACATGGCGGAAGCTCACTTCTCAGCCTTCTTCAAACACACAGCCGCTAAAACTGTTGCTCTCGTATCAGAATGGATCCTCACTGGAATGGAGAGTTTTATACCCCGGAAGAGGCTCGAGGAAAAAAGTGGCTGGTCACATTCACTGCCTCAATGACTAAACTAGTGACCTTCCACCATTGCCGGTCAAACCAATCGTTACGAAAGGATGTTCCCACATTGAGGCTTCGTGTCTTAAGCACCTATTAGGACTTTAACTCAACCCAGACCTTAAATGGAACTCATACGTACGATCCATCGCTAAATATGTTAGGAAAATGTTCATTTTCCAGTACTGCTCCAGCAAGTAGCTCACTCCTCCTGCTATCCTCTAAATACCGAGATCCAGATTAGGCCAAAAATGGAGTACTGCTGCCATATATGGGCGAAAACTGGCCAGTGTTCATTTTCCACTATCGATAGAACCCAAAGGCGTTTCCGTATCATACAGGTGAAGAATTATTTTCCACTCTAAAATCCCTTTCACGCAGACGAGACGCCGCAAGCCTCTCACTAATCTCTCACTATTTCCATGGTGAGTGTTCAGATGAATTCCATAGTTCCACTATTTGTAACCTTCACGGCTAAGAGCTGCCACGCCACGCACATTGTAGCGAAACACTCTTATTCCTTTCATGTTCCCCTGGTGAGATGTAAGATTCACCAAACAGCTTCTTCCCACAAACCACTGCATTGTGGAACCGACTCCCATGAGGCTGCTTTCCAGATCACTACAAACTTAATCTGTCCAATCCAGGGTTAGTCGTTATCTTCCGCACATATCCGCATAAGCTTTACCTCTTACTCTGTAACTCTCTACCTCAGCTTTGTACAGAGTGAACACCACTGTAAATAAAAAAACAAACAAACATATGCTGTGGGCTGGCTATGATGGAGGATGACCGGGAAACTAGTCTCTGGTCAAAAGAGCAGTGAGGCTCCATTGAAGAGATACAAATAATTCTTGAAAAAGACTCTCTTCTCCTGTAGACACAATTACGTTCACTAGGAAACTTCCTACATGTAACCGTGTCCGTGAGACGGCCGGCAGAATGACAAAATGGAAGAGAAATTACCAGACCACCTCCCTCACTGATTCAAGATGCAGGAAAAAAAGACCAGAAGCGGCAACTGCGAAAGGCTGAAAACAGTTGACTATCGGACTATCCTGCAGTTGATAAGGAAAACGTGTCTCTTCCGTATGGGCTTCATAGACCACGTGATAGCCTGGCGCAGATGTAGAAAATCCTTCTAAATTTTCGCAAAGAAAAGCCATGATAAATCACTGTTTCGCATTAACCCAAAGAAATCGTTCGTTGAGTGTGACGTATGATCCAAGATCGGCGTCTCAACAACAAGGAATGTAAAATGAATGAATTCGTGCAAGTTTAAAAGAAAACCAATGTTATACTCTGTCGCAATTAGATCTCTTTCTGATTCATTCTGCATGCTGGCCAGACATGAACGCCACTAAGGCAGAGAACGAAATACCAAAAATCGTTTTCTGCGCATTAGGCTCCACGCATCACGTCCCGTCCACAAAGCGAGCTCCGGTAGTGGCCAATCACGAATGTTTCCGCCAGAGAGAGAGAGAGAGAGAGAGAGAGATGTCTCTGCGAACAATACCGGCAGTTGCGGCCCGGTGTGCTGTTTCCGCCACCGCCACTGCCGCCTCTCAACATGACCGCACCACTCAACGACAGTTACCACTCCCAGGATTGACTAACCACCTCGACGATCCACCTTCGCGTTGATAACATCTCCACCTCGGCAAACACCAGCCACGAGCGGTCGACACTACCCAGCTACAAGTCACCACGGCAAATACCGACATGAGAACATCTCAACTTCGACTCCACTCAACTACAAGCTTTCATCGTCGACGACACTCTCACCTAGGCAAATACTGATATGATAACTTCGTGTTGAAGTTGAGATGTTATCTCGACAAATACCGACATGATAACATCTTAACTTCGGCTCCAACCAGCTACAAGCCTTCATCGTTGGCGACACTGTCACCTCGTGCAAATACCCACTTGATAACATCTCCACGTCGGCACCACCCAGCTACAAGCCTTCCGAGTCGACAACGCCGTCACCTCGGCAAATCCAACTACGCAAGCAAGCGACTCCGACTCCTCAAGCATGCAACCTACTCGACCCACCACTGCGGCACTAACCCGACCTCGTCGTCTAGACAACCCACCGCCGTCTCGACCTACTCTACTCGTTTACAAGGCATTCCCTTTGCAGTCGCCACCACACCTCGTTCAACAGAACAGGCACACCAACCACGTTAATCCGACTACACCTCGTTGCCTGGTCAACCCAACGCCCTTACCTCGGCCTACTCGACTGGTTTACAAGACGTTCCCTTTGCAGTCGCCACCGCGACTCCGTTCCACAGAACGGGCCTACAAAACCACGACAACCCGACGTTACCTCGGCGTACAAGGCATTCGCTTGCAGTTGTCACCGCGGCCCCTTTCCTTGACCTCGATCAAACAAACGTACACCGACCATATCCACACAAGAATTAGGTCAACTCCTGGCACTACTCTTTACAATCGATCGCCATCCTGACGATCGGCCATTCCACCTATCGTTCAACGTCTCTATACGACATACTAACAATAAACCTTGTTCAAAATCTAATCCTTGTTATTCCTTTCTATCACTACCAAATGCTTAATATAACAACAGAAAGTAACAAGGTTGGGATGATAAATATTTTTATTTTGCTAGGCAACAGAATCCCGAGATACATCGGCATAAAGCAACTTAAATTGTAAATATGTTCAATAAAAATAAACGAACATTTTAGAAATAAACCAAGAAAAATTATTAACCCCAGTATATCATGAGCCTTCTTTTTTTCATGTATATACCTTTTGTTAAATTTTGTTTACAATTCAATGAGCTAAATTTGCAAATTGTGTGTTTCAAGATAGAAGAAGAAATGCATATTTGTGAAATTATCAACATCTGACATCTGCCTCAAATAATGTTAGATTTTCCCGTGATGTGATCAACTTGGGCGCTTTTGATCAGGTGTCAGAAGACGTGGAACACACCGAGTAAAAACATTTCTTCCTGCTTGATTCATTGTGCAATATATTCTTAACTCTCTCACAGGATATGCTAATAGCATTTGCTATTTGATTTATAGCCAATCGCCTGTCCTCCATCTCCATGTGATGAATATGATCAATGTTTGCCGCGATGGTGACGTCTAGACGTTGGGTCATCTTCAAGACTTCCCTTTTCCCCTCCTAAATTAATCTGTCAACTTTTGCACTGTAAATAAAGCTGAAGCGTCATCACCTAATATAGCAACTATTTCAGCATGAATGTCCTTGGGAGCTAAACCCTTTTTCTGCAGGTAATTGATAACACTACAATACCAAATTCTGTCCATTTTTAAGAGAAGTTGCTACTTGTTATATTTGAAGTCTTCTTTGATCCATCAGAAGTTAGCTTACCTGGAAATAAACAAAGCAGATATTAATAAGAAGAGTTGAAATTAATGCATGCAAGATTTTACGACTCTAGCATCATTCCTTCGGAGTCAGCCTATGAACTTTTCAGTTCACCCTCGTAATTAGTGCACGATAAACAATGAATCAACGCTGACAACCTACGTTAATTTATGAAATGATCATGCGAATGATATCAAACATCGATGAAGTAAGCATTAAATTAACTAATTTTCGCGGGATCATACATTTCTATAACGGCTACTTTATTTTGGGGAGTTTTCATTACAGAGTTTATACTTTTCTCCCGGCAGACATCACTCGAAGTTAATTTTGAATGACAAAAATTAACATTAATACAGTCTAAATGTAAAAGTAATTTTATGCTATTTCTTGCAATTAAAACCAAAACTTAATAGCAGTAGGTGGGTTCGCCTATCGTTCGGTTCACACGCTTTCCCGGGCTTTTGAACAGGAGTAGACGTTTATTTCTTGTTTCCTGTTTAGGATTGGATTTCCGATTTCTTCTGTAGTCTTCGAATGCCCATTCACTCCCAGTAACGCATTGTAGCTGAGTAACATTATTGTTTTGCTTGGGGTAAATTGATTAAAAAAATCAAATAGGATTTTTATATATAATTTCATCTTGGTTTTTATACTCACAACCTCACCGCATCAAGTTTCTATCATATACGCAACCTCGCCGCATCACGTATCTGTCATATTCGCTAAACTGGATATTTTATTCAATCTACTGGCTTAGATTGTTCTCGTTCCACTTTCCATGCTTAAGGGAGATAACTCGTATCAGTTAATTCTCTATTCGCCTTTGTATTGCATATTCGTTTCTACGATTAAACACAAATTTTACGCACTACCTGACCCAAGGATTGTACATACAACTGCAATGAAAAATCAAATAACGCTTTCATCCACGAGGCTTTTGAACAATCTAGTTGTGTAATTTTGAAGCCTTAAATAATGCATGTACATGTTAGTATAATTATTAAAATGTTTAAATCGAAGTAACAATAGTGTGAGCCAGATATACTTGATCACAAGGTACTTCGCATATTAAAAAAAATAAATGTTTACGGCGAATGTTCCTTGAACCACTTAAGGTTATCGAATACGACAGACACCTGATGAAATCCGGAGGCTACAACGACCGAAACGCTGTGAGTATAACAACAAAAACGAGTATGGAAATGCGTATAACAATAATCTCTTATCTAAAAAATACGGCATAAATGTTCAAAGAAGATATGGAAATTATTGTAGTAATTTTTAAAATATTTATTTAAAAATAATGTTCGTGACCATTGCTACAATTCGTAAAGTACTTTTCTAGTTGAAGTGAACAACTTATGAATAATTCGATTTTATGCGGATATATTTTAACATTACTTCTGGAAAAATAGCAAGAATATATATTTCAAGTTTGTAAATGTTGATCGGAAAATCTAACAAGAAAATGCAAAATCATAAAATAAAGCCCAAACCTATCTGATTTACCGTGGCCAATCATTTAAGGGAAATTAATGCAGTCGCTGCATAATTTCCTTTCGAAAATGCCCTACATTGTGTTGTAGACTATACATTAAAATTATTAAAAAGGACTAAATATATGTTACGGTTTTAAGAAGAACTTAAACATCTGCAAAAAGAAAGCTTCATTGATTAATAGAAACCGTGGTCATGGATGCTGTTATATACATCGAGTTACTTCCCCTTGATTGTGAGTACTCCCACTATCACCATTGCCTGCAACCTCCCACCACATAATCACGGGATCTACTGTAGTAGTAAAAACTATTTCTTGTAACAGTGTTTAATAAAAGCTTGTTGAGTTCAGACCTATGTCTCTCTTCTCCTTATGTTGTCACTAACTTGTTACTAATATTATCCTTCAACAGCATAAACCTGTATCAGCACAAAATAACATGGTGTCAGGAAAGAACTTCAAACCTTCAACACTCACATACGTCAACTAAAAAAAAAAAAAAAAAAAAAATTATGGAATTTCTGCCGCACCCCAAAGAACTCAATTTTTCATCAGACAATCTTGGACAAGAATGGGAAATTTGGAAAAACCAATTCCAGCTATTTTTACAAGCAACAGAGTCAGATAAAAGACCGGAGAAGGTAAAAACCTCAATTTTATTGACCTGTATAGGAAACGAAGGAAGAAAAATATACTATACCTTCAATTTCGAGAACGAAGAGCAGAAATTCAATTTAGAAAAAGTAATTGAAAAATTTGACTCACACTGCCAACCGAGAAAAAACTTAACTTTTCTCACATATCAATTTCGGACTTGCAAACAGAAGGAAACACAGAGATTTGATGAATATGTCACTGAATTGCGGCAAAAAGCAAACAAGTGTGAATTTGGACAACTAAATGAGAGGCTAATAAAAGACATTCTTATCTGTGGTATTAATGATAATATGCTTCGAGAAAGAATGTTGAGAGAACCGTCGTTGGATTTGGAAAAAGCAATCCAAGCAGGTCTCAGTGCCGAAGAAACAAAGAGACATTCAAAAATAATGGCCACAGACACAGAAAACATATCTTTAATTCGCGACGTAAAGAAAAATAAAGTAACAAGAAACAAGATGTCTTCCAATGCCATGTATAAGCAAGAAGACAAAAATCCCGCCAAAACTCAACATTGGATTGAAAAATGTACATACTGTTCTGGTTCGCATCAGAAAAATAACTGTCCAGCATACTATAAAAACTGTACAAATTGTGGAAAAAGAGGACATTTCGCTCGTATGTGTCGAACAAAAAAGAAAAAAATTGTACAATGTCGGACAATCCTATGATTCAGACCACGTGGAGTCAGTCCAGTTCAAAATGGACGCCATATTGAAAAAAAATATACACGTGCTTCAAACTGACAAGTGGAGGATAAAACTCCAAGGTAACGAAACCTTAATCAACTTTAAAATCGATACAGGTGCTGATGTGAACGTAATACCAGTGAAGATATACAACACCATTAAACCCAAGCCAAAATTAGCGAAAACATCTATAACACTAACTGCGTATAATCGTACAAAAATTCCCATAATAGGTAGCTGTACGATACGGTTACAATATAAAGACATACAAACAAACTCGCATTTCATTGTGGCGGACACCAGTGCAAACGCAGTAATTAGCGCGAATACAGCGGAAAATCTAGGGTTAATAAAAAGAATATACGAAATAGACAAGACGGACACAGAAGCCTTAATAGAAAAATATAAAGATTGCTTTGGTGAAATCGGAAAATTACCAGTCACTCATCACATAACTGTAAATCCGGACATAAAACCCGTTGTAAATCCCCCAAGAAATATACCATTTGGTATGAAACCAAAATTAAAAAAGGAATTAGAAAAAATGACAAAAATGGGAATAAGAAAACCCACCGAACAACCGTCAGAACCAATAATGCACCATGAAATACCAGTAACACCATGGACGAAAGTTGCGACAGACATTTTTTATTTATATAATAATGCGTACGTAGTAATAATAGACTACACAACGAGATATTTCGATATCCATAAACTTGATGACTGCAAATCTCGCACAGTCATCAATAAAATAAAAAACACTTTCGCAAAGTTTGGTATTCCACAGATAGTGATCAGTGACAATGGACCGGAGTACGGATCATTAGAATTTAGACAATTCGCAAAAGATTGGGATTTTAAGCACATCACGACGAGTCCGAACTACCCACAATCCAATGGACTAGTGGAAAGAAATATTCAAACCATCAAAAGAACACTAAAAAAGTCTTTTGAAAGCGAACAAGACCCATATCTAGCGATGTTAGCATTACGGACCTCCCCATTAAAAGATAAATCGTCGTCACCAGCCCAACAACTAATGAAAAGAACGCTTAGGACAAACCTTCCTAACATCCTGCATAATAAATCCATGAAAAGGCATGAAGTAGACAAAAAGTTCAAAGAACTACCATCATTAAACAAAAACGATAACGTTCGCATTCGTTCCCAAGGAAATTGGAACCTGAAAGGTAAAATTATTAAAAAGCTAAAAGAGCCTCGTTCGTATCTAATAAAAACAGAACAAGGAAAGTATTTACGACGTAACAGGCGCCACCTCTTAAAAACAAATGAAAATCTTACGCGCAAAGTTACATACGACTATGAAAATATATTCAACCAAGAAAATACTCAAAGACAAGTCGTATAACAAACGGGCACGGAAAATAGAACAATAACAAACTTCACAAAGAGAGGAAGAACAATCAGGCTTCCAGCCAGATACAGACACTAATTAAATGCACATAAACAAAAATAAAATTGTTTTTACTTTTCAGTAAAAAACCGAAGATGTTATATACATCGAGTTACTTCCCCTTGATTGTGAGTACTCCCACTATCACCATTGCCTGCAACCTCCCACCACATAATCACGTGATCTACTGTAGTAGTAAAAACTATTTCTTGTAACAGTGTTTAATAAAAGCTTGTTGAGTTCAGACCTATGTCTCTCTTCTCCTTATGTTGTCACTAACTTGTTACTAATATTATCCTTCAACAGCATACACCTGTATCAGCACAAAATAACAGATGCGACAACAAAATCTGATCGAGCATATAATTCATAGAATGAAAAGTAACTGCCTGTACAGATTCGCGATGTCTAATGTTTAAAATATTTTTTTAAATGAAAATCTTTCTTGAATATTTTATTTTAGTTTTACTGTCAAGTTAATAGATTAAATTTAACATTTCCAATAAGCAAATTACTTTGTTGTATTTCAAAATTAATTTAAATTGATTGGAAGGAGTTTTCGTTTTGAAATTGCTGATTTTTTTATTTTACTGCCATTTTAGCCATCTTTTATCAGAATGTAATTCTCTATATTAAAATTTTTTCCAAAAAATGAAATATACTTTTCTGAAACTTTATTTGAGGAATATCAGCTGATTTAAAGTATAATTAATCTGATTTGAAACATATTTTGAAAAATATCGCAGAAAAGCATTTTTAATACGTCGATAGCTGTTTATTTAATCTGCTGATGTGTTGACAGATTGATGTTTATCACATATTGGTATACGGGGCTTTATCTGTAAAAAAGAATTGAAGGATATAGCGTGAATGCTTTTTACATATAATTTTTAAATACTCAGTAATCCTAAAAATTTAAGAAAATATTTTCTGTAATGATTTATAGAATTTTAGATACTTTGGCTTTAAATTTACTATAGGTAATGCTCTTATTTTCTGATAATGTCGTGTATGAACATCAGTATCTACAAAAATTGGCAAGTTTATACCCATACAAAAACAATTCAAAATTCATTTTAAAATACTGGGATGCCTCAGATTGTAATAAGCTTTTCGAATTATGATTAGTAAATATAGTTTTACTTAATAACAATATTCCCTAACCATTAAACCATTGAAAGTGAATTTTAAAATATTTAAAAACTTTATAAATTATTCTAGTTTAAAAAAATGTATTAAATTAAAAAAAATGAAAACAAATCTTGTAAAACTTCATTATTCATCGAATAATATTTTTTTCTTAAGACAATAGTCTTTATATCTTATTCATAAAAGCGATTAAAAGCTTTTCTAATTAAATAATGTCTTAGTTTTATTGCGTTTTTTATTTTACGATTCAGAGCAGATTTTCGGTAAGACGGGGTCTGATTTTACAAAAAAACCTCCAAGGAGTTCGGCTTTTAACTAAAATAGTCACTAAAAATTATCTCCTTAAATTTATCGAGTTTTCATCAAATTAAGCGGGGTATATTACTTGTAAAAAATATTTTTACCAAGATTTTCTAAAAAAAAAAAAAATTCTAAAATAAATAAGCTCATGTGGATAAGTCCTGAAAGTTTAATTAAAATACGATAATTATTTGATTTTTGCAAGAATTTTCAATCAATGTGTCTTTCACCGCAAAACAACAACAACGAACAAAAAAAAAAGCTAAAAATTACTATTCTAATTTATAGTCCATCCGCTGACACACAAAAAAAGGTTTTTAACCAAAATTTCAAATGTTCTAAAAATGATTGAAAAATATAATTGAATAATCAAAAAAAACTTTGATCTTTCCTCTTAATAATAATAAAGAGTTTGGCGATAAAGCTCAGTTTTTATCAAATTTAGGGTATTTTTTCATCATAGTATGCTTTTTTGCGGCGATTTTGTGAAGTTATTTAATGTAAAAGGTGTGTTTCTCTTTGCTCGAATTATGTTACAATAGACAAAGCAAAAACTGAATAATTAAAGCAAAATCAATAACAGTATCGGACATTACAATCTACAAACGTGCTATGTTGAGTATCTCGAATATAATATATCATATAGGTGTGTTCGAGACATATATTTTCTGGTCCTTTATCGACGATCTATGCTTCCTTTCGAAAAAAAACTATTTACAAAGTGTGACATAAGGCTAAATGAAAGAATGTTGTTTGAAGATAGAGTTAGGTCAGTTTTTTAAGCATACAGTATTTACCTACCGTATTTGTGTACATTCAGCAAAATTGGAGCCTAACTCTTGCTTCCATTCTTCCAGAAATGTTTATCTTTCTCAGCAAGTAATTATGTACCTTTTACAAGGAATTTACTTATTTAATTTTCATAAAGAAGATTCGCTAAATATCAAAATAAATGGTAATTGTAATAGCAAAAGAGAGCAAAAGTAGGCTTAAGGAAGCTTTATTCTGCTTAGGATATTTATTTCTGTCATATCACAGAAAATGTGGCACAAGGCCGGAATTGGGATGAGGTCGGTCTTCTGTAGTAACTTCTAAACTTAGCTAGCCACAAACGCTGACCCAATCATACTGACAATATTCCTTGCACCAAAACAACACATTCTTACTTAGCTTTCTCACCACACCCACCATAATACCTCAATGACTCTATGAAAATACTAACTAGTCCCCATATGTACAATTTGTGGTCTGTGGTGGGAGGGGAATAAAACAACAATTTAAAATTTTAAAAGTAACCCCAATGAGTATATGCAGTATGAAACAAATAACTATTTACAAGAAACCAAACAAAATCATGTTAGTAATAAAAAAAAACACAATTACTAAATGTAGCAGAAACATCAGTTAACTTCATCCCGCTGAAGGCGGTCTAGGTATGCCTAGCATTGAGATCCGCCAATATATGCTTCGCATCGGGTTCCTGGATCGAATGTGTCGCAAACCGGATGAGGTGGGCGCCTTCTGGAAGGAAGACGCCCGTAAGAACTTCCCATCCCTGAGAAGTGTGCACTCGTCTGAGGAGGAGGCTCACCGTTTACCCAAAGTCGAGTGCTCCTGATCTAAATTGTGGTCACGGTCCGCTTATCCGGCAATGTGACGCTTGCGATATGCCGCAGAGATGCACTCCGAACCTCCTCTGCACGCAATTCAGCGGCCATATTCGTTGCCTCAGGAGACATTCTTTTTAACCTAGCCCTAACTACCAGAGCTTGATCCTTCTTGATAAGCAAGGAGGCCAACTCTGCCCTAGCTAAGGCCACGTCCCCACTATCACGGGATTTAATCGCCCGACCAACTTTTTGCTCACAAACCGTTTGCGCCGCTAATCTATCTAGATTGAGCCGACCACTATAATCAGCAACAAACGTTCTAATTTTAGATTTAAGTTTATCCCACCAGGCATTTCCCACCACAACTCCCGTCAGCTCCCTTTGTATCATTAGTAGCAGCTGGTCCCGGAAATCTTGCTCCCCAAATAATGAGCAGTTCAATTTCCAGTAACCAGCCATCTTAACCTTAGGATTATCTAAGTTTACCCGGACTAACCTATGATCCGAATAAACTATCTCATGGAAAATTGGACACCCTAAGAGCCCTACATCGACTCTCCTGACTAAGACTCGGTCCAGGTAGCTAGAACCCACCGGAGTACCCGAGCCGCCCCTATTAGTCCAAGTCCACACTACATCCCGACGGTGTTCATTTCGGTTTTATCGACAAGATCAAACCTGTCGATAAAGTCCCGAAATGGTTTCACGTCCGGGTTGTTAGTACCCAATTTTTGCCCTATACGATCTATATCGGGGTCAAGGACGGCATTCCAATCCCCCGCTAAAACTACCCACCGAGATGACGCCAAGAACGGCTCGATCTGCCGAAACAAAGCAGGCCGCTCAGAATACTTATTGGGCGCATAAACCCCAATGAGACGTAGAGCCTTATCCTTTATGGTAACATCCAGCACGCAAAGTCTGCCCGCCGGATCTGCGAAGACAAGAGCGCACGCAGCCTTCAAGTACTTGCTTACCAGCCAAGAGACACCCCTCGAGCGTCCATCATAACATGCCGAATAAAGGGAAAACGCCTTAGACAGAATGCTGCCATGATCGCTAGAAGAAAAACGGGTTTCTTGCACACAACATACATCCACCCCGAGACGCTGAAGGTCACGATAAAGTCTCGCCCTTCGAGACTCGGACCTCAGACCTCGGACATTCAAACTGGCTAACCAGAGAGACATTATCAGACCGATTAGGGTTGCTCTGCTGGATTAAACATGGTCGGGGACAGGATACCGACAACCTCTCCCATCGACCCATGGCCCATCTCAGTCTTGATGGTACCGTCTTGGGAGAGGCCGCCGATATCCCAGGGGAAGGTCAATTTTAGTGCTCTATAGAGGGAGGGGTGAACGAAAATAGGGACCCTCCCAGCACAAAATTGTTTCAACTTCCTTAGCTTATCGTTTTGCACGTTTGCTATTGGAGGCGTCATTTTGAAAGAGGCTATTGCCTCATCTAGCATCGCTCAACATTGACGCGCTCCCGTGCCAGTTCTTATCACGGTCAAATCCCGTTGGGCATTAGGGAAGTTTTTCGGGTTCTCAATATCTTTGTCGGCGTATTGCTTAATGGAAAGAAGATACTTTAAGTCCTATTTCCATAATCTTTGGCTTTTTCGGTTTGAGTAGGGGATATGCGGCAGATGTCTTCACCACTGTTGTATATATGTTTGGGGAGTTCTTTTCTTTTGTCATCTAAGTCCTGATTAGGACTTCTTTTTCTCTTATTGATGTGAGGAGGCATCTCAGGAGTATTAAGAAGGGTTTGAGGGGTGAAGGACTGGGAGAGGGACGTGTTGTAAAGTTTTGTCTGAAAGGGCTGGGGTCTCCACTGAGAGGGATTGAGGAATGGGAAGAAGTGGAAGGAGTGACCTTTTGGCTTGTAGGGGTCTTGAGAGGAGATGATGGTTGTAAGGACTGCTTTTGTGAAGATGTGGTGGGAGTAACTTTTTTTCCTAGGTAAGGTCTGTGGAGCAGAGGAGGTGGCAGGAGTGGCCTTTTTAGTTTTAGGTGTCTTTTGAGAATCAAGTTTTAATCTTTTAATTTTTTCGGTCTTCTCATAACCAGGATCGTATTTCTTTTGAAGATCCCGAAGTGTGGTTTCCGAGGCCGGGGCATCGCCCTTACTGTTGACAATGGGAGTGTGACTGTCCGTGTCTTTTGTCCAAGGAGCTTCAGGGGACTGAGGACCCACTGTCCAGCGCTTCCCTTTTCTCTAGCCAGCAACCAGCCATTCCCCCTCTCCCTTCTCCGCAACTGCACTTGAAGTGGGCGAAAGCTCTTCGGGGGTTTCTCCACTCCGGTCCCAGCAGTTGGCATGCTCATTACAGACGAGGCGGTATTCAAAGACGTGATCAGAGGGGGATTTTGGTCGACTGGGGCCTGACCTCCAGAGGCCTTCTTCTCTGGAGAGGAAGAGGAGAGGTGAGCAGTCTCTCCACACTTCCAACACACCGGTTTGCGGCCAGTCATGATGACTGTCAGCTTCAGGCTCCCAACATCCAGACAGCTGGGGATGGAGAGGAAGGCTTGCTGATCCAACATGATGTCAAAACTCCACCCCCGGTCAAGCTATCGCAGGAAGCACCTAAAATTTCGCCATATTGCGATAGGAAGGCCACTAGTGTTCCCCAATAACCCGAGGAGGGACCTCGTATATGGCTACAATGGTCCTACACCTGCCTTCGTATTCAGTTCTTAGAATAATATCTTTCGTGATGATTTCACGACTAGTCATCTTCAGGAAATCTTCTGGTGTGGGTAGCAATACGTCCCACATGAAAAAGCCCGAGTCCTTAACGATTCTTAGTGGCTTGAACCCCTGGGACTCCAATGTTTTTACCACAGTGTCTTTCGTCGAACGACAAATCTTGCACGTACGCTTATCGACGACGAAGACTGACACTATTCGTTTCTCGATTTTCTTCAGTTCTTTGGGGTCCTCCAAGACCCCACCTTCCACGACAAGGTGTGCGTAACTCTTGGTACGCTCCAAGAACTCCGCAATATCGAT
The DNA here is from genome assembly GCA_964036315.1 of Acanthosepion esculentum. Classification (NCBI taxonomy): domain Eukaryota; kingdom Metazoa; phylum Mollusca; class Cephalopoda; order Sepiida; family Sepiidae; genus Acanthosepion; species Acanthosepion esculentum. The sequence goes on from OZ038477.1 coordinate 81,260,193, forward strand.
TATACACTTCGAGGGCAACAAGGCAAATCCCCGGCCTCTGTGTTATCACTGGTCTTATTAGTTTCCATATTGTTTGAAGCTGTTTCTTGACTCTTATTGGCCACTGTGCATTTTTTTATTTTGGCCATTATTGGCCACCATACTTTTTTAAATATGGCCATTTTTGGCCAAACTACCCTTTTCAGAATTGCCATTTTCAGCTTCCATACTTGTAGTACCGTCATTAATAGCCCCCTGATTATCGGGGACTAAAGCTAGGTACTCGTCAGGATTGTTCATATTGGTGTGGGGGGGGTCTTTTTTATCGAAAACAAATGTTTTCTAACTGACCTCATAAGTTCGGCCACTTTCGGCTTCTTCTTAATTATTAAAAAGGATGGTACCCGTTTTTATCCATTTTCACGGGAGGGGTAGGGTGATAAAATGGGAAAAATGGTTAAGTTTCGCCTATAGGCGGAAAAAAATGACAAATATAATTAAATCAACAGACAAGAAAATATTACAAAAAGGTAAAATTAAACAAACAAGGTTCGCTTAAAAGCGAGACAACAAAATTAATAATAACAATGCAAAAACAAAGTTCGCCCGTGAGCGAGACTACAAATTCACAAAACAGAAGGACGAACAAAAAAAAATAGACAAGGTTCGCCTAAAGGCGAAAACAATTTTAACAAACAAAAAGAAAACGCAAAATAAATGGACGTACAAGTAAACAAGGTTCACCAAAAGGCGAAACTATAAATTTACAAAACGATAAACACAAAACAGAAAATAGACAAAGGCGAAACAATTTAAACAAACAATTGGACGAACAAGTAAACAAGGTTCGCCAAAAGGCGAAACTACAAATTTAAAACAAGTACAAGAAGGACGACAAACAAGAAAACAACAAATAAAACGAACAGTTATAAACGAAAAACAAATAAAATACGAAACGCAATATCACAATTTACAATATGGCGGCCGATAAAACGGTCAACCCTAAAACAAAACTATAAACAAGGACAGAAAAAATGGAACAGAAATACAAACTAAACACAAAATTTACAAACAAATATATTAGAGACGAAAAACAGATAAAACACAGAAATTAAACGGTTATTTAACAGAAAGAACACAGAACAAAATTAACACGTAATAAACAAAGGAAAATAAAGTCTGACGGAAAAAGCGAAAAATAAACAGATAAAATATGGGAAGTGGGTACGGGGAGAAAAAGAAATTCAAAAAGGAAAACTAAAGCGTAAAAGAAAATCAAAAGTTAAAAAGATTAATAGCAAATTAAAGTCAAATATAAAAATGGGGAGGGTGAGGAATTGAAAAAGGAAAAATCAAAATTTCACAATAAAGTAAAAAAGAACGCAAGGCAAACGGTAAAAAATCAAACAAAACTTAACAGATTAATCAGTAGTTAGTTCAAAAAGATTCCAGAGAATAAAGGTCCAACACGGTCAGATGTTTATTCTGCTTAGAATAATTGATACCAGCGTAGAGACTATTTATAGTCCTCTACAAACGAAAGAGTTATCCAAAAGGAGATAATCATAAAACAATGGAGATTATTCCCGATTACTTTATCACATTCTCCCCCATTTTATTTTAATTATACCGGATTGAATTCGTTCCATCGTCCAGGCGTTTTGCAGGTTCTGTTAGAACATCTTGGTAGTTTGGTATTATGAGTAGGATCAAGACTATGAGTTTCCGGGTCTGAAGACACACGGGAATCGATTTTCTCTCTCCGTCCGGAGTTGCTATAAACACGTATTTTGCGTGCAGGTTGTTGTGATTCTGAAAACAGGGGTATCTGATGCTCGCATTGAGTCCGTAGATGAATCCCATGGCGCAATGCCGACAGGTTGAGCTTCAACTGCAGTGGAATTGTCGTGAGATGTAGGCCCCTCCTGGTATAAACGCGTCTTCTGTGTACAGGTTATTGCGATTCTGAAAACAGAGGTTCCGAATCGATTGGGGGATGGGCTCGTTTCTGAGCAATTGAACGATCCCCCACATGTGGCTCAGGCTGGGTCATCTGAGATTCCCGAGACGATATGGGATCCGTATCTGGTGCTCGCAGTGAGTCCGTAGATGAATCCCATGGCGCAATGCCGACAGGTCGAGCTTCAACTGCAGTGGAATTGTCGTGAGATGTAGGCCCCTCCTGGTATAAATGCGTCTTCTGCGTACAGGTTATTGCGATTCTGAAATCAGAGGTTCCGAATCGATTGGGGGATGGACTCGTTTCTAGGCAATTGAACGATCCCCCACACGTGGCTCAGGCTGGGCCATCTGAGATTCCCGAGACGATATGGACTCCGTATCTGATGCTCGCAGTGAGTACGTAGATCAATCCCATGGCGCAATGCCGAGAGGTTAAGCTTCAAGTGCAGTGGAATTGTCGTGAGATGTAGGCCACTCCTGGTATAAACGCGTCTTCTGCGTACAGGTTATTGCGATTCTGAAAACAGAGGTTCCGAATCGATTGGGGGATAGGCTCGTTTCTAGGCAATTGAACGATCCCCCACACGTGGCTGAGGCTGGGCCATCTGAGATTCCCGAGACGATATGGACTCCGTATCTGATGCTCGCAGTGAGTCCGTAGATCAATCCCATGGCGGAATGCCGACAGGTTGATCTTCAACTGCAGTGGGAGGGTCTTGAGATGTAGGCCCTTCCTGGTATAAACGCGTCTTCTGCGTACAGATTATTGCGATTCTGAAAACAGAGGTACCGAATCGATTGGGGTTGGGCTCGTTCCTGAGCAATTGAACGATCTTCCACACGTGTCTGATGCTGGGCCATCTGAGATTCCCGAGACGATATGGACTCCGTATCTGATGCTCGCAGTGAGTCCGTAGATCAACCCCATGGTGCAATACCGACAGATTGATCTTCAATTGCAGTGGGAGGGTCTTGAGATGTAGGCCCCTCCTGGTATAAACGCGTCTTCTGCGTACAGGTTATTGTGATTCTGAAAACAGAGGTTCCGAATCGATTGGGCGATGGGCTCGTTTCTGAGCAACTGAACGATCCCCCACACGCGTCTCAGGCTGGGCCATCTGAGATTCCCGAGACGATATGGACTCCGTAACTGATGCTCGCAGTGAGTCCGTAGATCGATCCCATGGTGCAACACCGACAGATTGATCTTCAATTGCAGTGGGAGGGTCTTGAGATGTAGGTCCCTCCTGGTATAAACGCGTCTTCTGCGTACAGGTTATTGTGATTCTGAAAACAGAGGTTCCGAATCGATTGGGGGATGGCCTCGTTTCTGAGCAATTGAACGACCCCCCACACGTGGCTCAGGCTGGGCCATCTGAGATTCCCGAGACGATATGGACTCCGTATCTGATGCTCGCAGTGAGTACGTAGATCAATCCCATGGCGCAATGCCGAGAGGTTAAGCTTCAAGTGCAGTGGAATTGTCGTGAGATGTAGGCCACTCCTGGTATAAACGCGTCTTCTGCGTACAGGTCATTGCGATTCTGAAAACAGAGGTTCCGAATCGATTGGGGGATAGGCTCGTTTCTAGGCAATTGAACGATCCCCCACACGTGGCTGAGGCTGGGCCATCTGAGATTCCCGAGACGATATGGACTCCGTATCTGATGCTCGCAGTGAGTCCGTAGATCAACCCCATGGTGCAATACCGACAGATTGATCTTCAATTGCAGTGGGAGGGTCTTGAGATGTAGGCCCCTCCTGGTATAAACGCGTCTTCTGCGTACAGGTTATTGTGATTCTGAAAACAGAGGTTCCGAATCGATTGGGGGATGGGCTCGTTTCTGAGCAATTGAACGACTCCCCACACGTGGCTCAGGCTGGGCCATCTGAGATTCCCGAGACAATATGGACTCCGTATCTGATGCTCGCAGTGAGTCCGTATATCAACCCCATGGTGCAATACCGACAGATTGATCTTCAATTGCAGTGGGAGGGTCTTGAGATGTAGGCCCCTCCTGGTATAAACGCGTCTTCTGCGTACAGGTTATTGTGATTCTGAAAACAGAGGTTCCGAATCGATTGGGAATGGGCTCGTTTCTGAGCAATTGAACGACCCCCCACACGTGGCTCAGGCTGGGCCATCTGAGATTCCCGAGACAATATGGACTCCGTATCTGATGCTCGCAGTGAGTCCGTATATCAACCCCATGGTGCAATACCGACAGATTGATCTTCAATTGCAGTGGGAGGGTCTTGAGATGTAGGCCCCTCCTGGTATAAACGCGTCTTCTGCGTACAGGTTATTGTGATTCTGAAAACAGAGGTTCCGAATCGATTGGGGGATGGGCTCGTTTCTGAACAATTGAACGACTCCCCACACGTGGCTCAGGCTGGGCCATCTGAGATTCCCGAGACAATATGGACTCCGTATCTGATGCTCGCAGTGAGTCCGTATATCAACCCCATGGTGCAATACCGACAGATTGATCTTCAATTGCAGTGGGAGGGTCTTGAGATGTAGGCCCCTCCTGGTATAAACGCGTCTTCTGCGTACAGGTTATTGTGATTCTGAAAACAGAGGTTCCGAATCGATTGGGGGATGGGCTCGTTTCTGAGCAATTGAACGACCCCCCACACGTGGCTCAGGCTGGGCCATCTCAGATTCCCGAGACAATATGGACTCCGTATCTGATGCTCGCAGTGAGTCCGTAGATCAACCCCATGGTGCAATACCGACAGATTGATCTTCAATTGCAGTGGGAGGGTCTTGAGATGTAGGCCCCTCCTGGTATAAACGTGTCTTCTGCGTACAGGTTATTGTGATTCTGAAAACAGAGGTTCCGAATCGATTGGGCGATGGGCTCGTTTCTGAGCAACTGAACGATCCCCCACACGCGTCTCAGGCTGGGCCATCTGAGATTCCCGAGACGATATGGACTCCGTAACTGATGCTCGCAGTGAGTCCGTAGATCAATCCCATGGTGCAACACCGACAGATTGATCTTCAATTGCAGTGGGAGGGTCTTGAGATGTAGGTCCCTCCTGGTATAAACGCGTCTTCTGCGTACAGGTTATTGTGATTCTGAAAACAGAGGTTCCGAATCGATTGGGGGATGGCCTCGTTTCTGAGCAATTGAACGACCCCCCACACGTGGCTCAGGCTGGGCCATCTGAGATTCCCGAGACGATATGGACTCCGTATCTGATGCTCGCAGTGAGTCCGTAGATCAACCCCATGGTGCAATACCGACAGATTGATCTTCAATTGCAGTGGGAGGGTCTTGAGATGTAGGCCCCTCCTGGTATAAACGCGTCTTCTGCGTACAGGTTATTGTGATTCTGAAAACAGAGGTTCCGAATCGATTGGGGGATGGGCTCGTTTCTGAGCAATTGAACGACCCCCCACACGTGGCTCAGGCTGGGCCATCTGTGATTCCCGAGACAATATGGACTCCGTATCTGATGCTCGCAGTGAGTCCGTGTATCAACCCCATGGTGCAATACCGACAGATTGATCTTCAATTGCAGTGGGAGGGTCTTGAGATGTAGGCCCCTCCTGGTATAAACGCGTCTTCTGCGTACAGGTTATTGTGATTCTGAAAACAGAGGTTCCGAATCGATTGGGAATGGGCTCGTTTCTGAACAATTGAACGACCCCCCACACGTGGCTCAGGCTGGGCCATGTCAGATTCCCGAGACAATATGGACTCCGTATCTGATGCTCGCAGTGAGTCCGTAGATCAACCCCATGGTGCAATACCGACAGATTGATCTTCAATTGCAGTGGGAGGGTCTTGAGATGTAGGCCCCTCCTGGTATAAACGCGTCTTCTGCGTACAGGTTATTGTGATTCTGAAAACAGAGGTTCCGAATCGATTGGGAATGGGCTCGTTTCTGAACAATTGAACGACCCCCCACACGTGGCTCAGGCTGGGCCATCTGAGATTCCCGAGACAATATGGACTCCGTATCTGATGCTCGCAGTGAGTCCGTATATCAACCCCATGGTGCAATACCGACAGATTGATCTTCAATTGCAGTGGGAGGGTCTTGAGATGTAGGCCCCTCCTGGTATAAACGCGTCTTCTGCGTACAGGTTATTGTGATTCTGAAAACAGAGGTTCCGAATCGATTGGGGGATGGGCTCGTTTCTGAACAATTGAACGACTCCCCACACGTGGCTCAGGCTGGGCCATCTGAGATTCCCGAGACAATATGGACTCCGTATCTGATGCTCGCAGTGAGTCCGTAGATCAACCCCATGGTGCAATACCGACAGATTGATCTTAAATTGCAGTGGGAGGGTCTTGAGATGTAGGCCCCTCCTGGTATAAACGCGTCTTCTGCGTACAGGTTATTGCGATTCTAAAAACAGAGGTTCCGAATCGATTGGGAATGGGCTCGTTTCTGAGCAATTGAACGACCCCCCACACGTGGCTCAGGCTGGGCCATCTGAGATTCCCGAGACAATATGGATTCCGTATCTGATGCTCGCAGTGAGTCCGTAGATCAACCCCATGGTGCAATACCGACAGATTGATCTTCAATTTCAGTGGGAGGGTCTTGAGATGTAGGCCCCTCCTGGTATAAACGCGTCTTCTGCGTACAGGTTATTGCGATTCTGAAAACAGAGGTTCCGAATCGATTGGGAATGGGCTCGTTTCTGAGCAATTGACCGACCCCCCACACGTGGCTGAGGCTGGGCCATCTGAGATTCCCGATACGATATGGACTCCGTATCTGGTGCTCGCAGTGAGTCCGTAGATCAATCCCATGGTGCAATACCGACAGATTGATCTTCAATTTCAGTGGGAGGGTCTTGAGATGTAGGCCCCTCCTGGTATAAACGCGTCTTCTCCGTACAGGTTATTGCGATTCTAAAAACAGATGTTCCGAATCGATTGGGGGATGGGCTCGTTTCTGAGCAATTGAACGACCCCCCACACGTGGCTCAGGCTGGACCATCTGAGATTCCCGAGACGATATGGACTCCGTATCTGGTGCTCGCAGTGAGTCCGTAGATCAATCCCATGGTGCAATACCGACAGATTGATCTTCAATTGCAGTGGGAGGGTCTTGAGATGTAGGCCCCTCCTCGTAAACTATACAAGGTCTCTGCGGGAAACAGTGAATTCTTTTCAATTCGAGTGTCGCACCGAAGCATAATATGGATTCGCTTCGATTAACTCCACTTCATTTGTCAATGGATCATTCTTATTATCACGGATGAAACATCTCAGAAGAAACGTTCCAGGTTTCGAGAGCTATGAAGGAAGCGAAGTTCCCGCCGAGCTTCTTCGTTGAAATGGGAGAAACCTCTCGTGAGGCATAGTGTTTGTAGCTGTACATAGGAGCGTTTTAAATGGCGTAAAAAGATTCGGGGAAGAGATCTTCCCAGTGGGAGATCGAACATTTGTGGTTTGCGGTGGCCAGTTGTATGCTTTTCCATATTATTCCGTTATACCGTTCGCATTTACCATTACCCTGAGAGTGGTAAGGTGTCGTTAAGCTCGTTACTCCTCAATCACGAAGAAATTATCTCAGCTGCTCAGACAAAAAAGAGGCTCTATGGTCTGAATGGATGTAAGCTGGAACCCCCCCCCCCAAAGGTCAAATGAAGAGCATAAGCACTGTATCAACGAATTTGCTGATATGTCCGGACAAAAAAATGCGAATGAGAATCGCTAATATTCGTGGATGACGGTTATCATGTAATGATTCCTATTTTTCGACAGTAGCCTTGAAATCGAAGTTTAAGCTCTCAAATGCTTGTGTGGCTTTTATGAGAGTCCCGGTTTTAGGACTGAAAAACTGTGGTTTGTGTTTTGCGCATATTCTACAAGATTTTATCACTTTTTTATGTCGTCCGTGGAATATGCTAGATTTCTGGTCCGTACCATGTGTGCCATCCAGTTCATTGTGTAGGGTACGAAGCTAATCCATGTTTGGTATCGAGCTACCTACCCTCGATAGTGCATCTCTTGTGGCATTCTCTTTACTAGGTCGATAGATCACATCAAAAGAAAAAAAAGGGAGTTCAATTTTCCATTTTGTTATTTTGTCATTCTTAATTTTACTTGTTGTTCTGGTGTTAAACACGAATGCGACGTATTTCTGATCAGTAATTAATCCAAAATGCCGTCCGATTCAATAGTGACTTAATTTTCTGAGTGCCTCTACTATAACATAAGCTTCTTTTTCAAATGATGAGTGTTGCTGTTCCGAACGCGACAAAGTCATTGAAAAAAAAGTAACAGGCATGTCCTCCAGATTGCCTTAAAGAAGCAGCAATTGCACAATCTAATATATCTACCTCTACCACCAGAGGAATAGCGACTATAAAGTTGATTATATCCTTTTTAAGATTTTTAAAAGCCTCCATTGCCGCGGAAGAAAGAGGAAACCTATTCTTTTTTTTACCAATGGGCTTATTTTGTTTGAACAATGGGCTTATTTTGTTTGTACAAGCAGTCCACTGGGAGTAATGTGAAAACATGCCCATAGTTCGTTTTAGGGCACGTATATTTGGCAATTTTAGTAAAGGTTTCAATTGTTCCGGATCTGGTGACATAGAACCTTTGTCCACAATGTATCCCAGTAAATTAATGGTGTATACACCAAAAGGCATTTATCATTATTTAATGTGAGATTATATTTCTCAATGGCCGCCATAAATTGTTTCAGGTTACGATTGTGATCTGCGTGGTTGTGTCCGCATACGGTTACATTATCAATGTAGGCAAAAGTGCCTTAAACTTTTTGTCGCTAATAATTTTGTCCATAATCTGCTGGAGGCTGACAACGCCATTCGTTACTCCGAATGGTATCCTTTTAAACTGGTAGAGGCGACCATTTGCCTCAAAAGCTGTGTAAACCCAATCTACTGGTTTGATAGCCACTTGGTGATAGGCGCTTTTGAGATCTAGCGTGCTGTACACTTTTTATTTAGTAATTTCACTTATAATTTCGTCTATCCGTGGTAGTGGGTAAGCGTCTAATAGGGTAAACCTATTTATGGTTTGAGAGTAATCAATTACTGGTCTCTTTTTGTGGTTCTCAGAAGATGTTACTAATACCTGAGCTCTCCATGGAGACTCACTCGTTTCGATGATTCCTTCATCAAGCATTCTCGTAATCTCGGTTTTTATCAAATGTTTGTCCTCAAGTGAGTACCGTCTCAGCTTCATCGCTATAGGCTTGCAGTCAGGAGATAAATTATTGAAGAGTGACGGTTACTGGACATTGACTGCTGTTAGAACCTCCGAAAGGAATCTCGATACAAGAATGATGCTGAAGAAAATCGTGCCCCAGTATCACGTCACTACAGAGGTTCTTCATTATCAAGAGTTTGATGTTTCTATACGAAATATTTCTTTGAATGTAAGCAAACCAGGCAGTATCCAATCACTTATGACGATAAGAAACATTTGCCATAGACACCCGAGTAGAAAAGGGAAAAATTTCCCATTAACTTTCACAATATTGAAATTAATATAATTACCTAAGATGCCAGTGTCAATCAATGCATCAAAAGAAACGCCATTAATTTTAATCTGTATTATACGTTTTGACAGTGATGCTAGGTGTCACATTTGTGACACCTAGCATCCCTGTCCGGGCAAGAAAACCGTGGGTGTAGACCGAGCCCACAAAAGTAGCATTTACGACCTGTGGAAGCAACAGTAATAGGCAGCTCTGAAGGTTTTGAAGTGTCCGAAATTTCCTGGTTAGAGAAAAAAGTCACAGAGGCGGGACCTGGAGAATTATACGCATATGAAGAGGTGGGGGAGAACGAGAAGGGTGCGTGTTCAGAGTAGTACCGACCGTATCATACTGTAGATAGGACACCGATGTTTTTGAGCAACCTCAAGCATATAAGCCTGCTCGTAGATTGTTCTTAAATTAAGACATTTGTTTTCAAGAAGTCTCTGTCCTATCTGAGAATTCTGTAGCCCGTTGATAAAGGCGTCCATAATGGTTTCGTCTCGAATTTCTTGGGCATTCCTTGCTTAGGGTCCGTAATTCTTTTAAAAATTGCTCCAGCGATTCGCCATTTTGTTGTCGTGTAGCAAGTATATATCGCGAAAATATTTCGTTTTTGTTACATCGCTTGTAGTACTCCAACAGCCTCTTCATAAGTAGAACAGTCCATAATAATTTCATGTATCGTGTGAGATACATAATTTGTTAGGAGTCCGAGCTTGTTTATTGGCCGGTTTGGGTTTTCTGCATGTAAGGCAAAAAGTTTTCAAACGTCACTTGTCAATGAGTCCAGCGTTTTTCAGAATTTGGAGTATCCAGTTCCACGTCGAATCGTAGGCGCATTAGTTATTCCATACTGATTCTTCTAAGCAGAATAAATTGTAATAACAAAAGAGAACAAGAGTAGGCTTAAGGAAGACTTATTCTGCTTAGAATGATACCAGCGTAGTGACTATTTATAGTCCTCTACAAACGAAAGAGTTCTCTAAAGGGATGTAATCATAAAACAAGGGAGATTACTTCCGATTACTTTATCATAGTAATAATCTGAAGAATTCGGAACACGCTGTATCTGTTGATATATCTTTTGAGTTGCCTATTAGACATGAACTTCCTATTCACAAGAATTCTTTCGGTCACCACTGATTGAGATTCATTTCGAGATTTTTTCGCGACTTTCTTTGGAGTGGATTTTTTAAACTTCCTATTGAGAATTGTGATTCTGAGATTTCTTCTTAGGTAAAAGCCGGCATCGATGCTTTTGTGCCTTCTCGGAAATACTAGGTGAAACCAACATCTTCTTGGTTCAGACCTGCCTGTTTAGCCGCTATAGCCCACAAGAATCACTTTTTTCCGGTTGTACTAACGTAATACTCCCGATGACAGCAGATATCTTTGTGTTCACTCGTAATAATTATAAACGTATCCGCTGACAGAATGAGGTACCATATAAGCCTCTAACAAGTTTGGTTGTCGTGACTATAGGCGGCCCTGTAATAGTGTTTTAAATAAGACTATGTCTTCTATCCCTTCTCTCTTCACTCAGTCTGAGGAGTTACCATCTTCTTCTGATTTCACTCGCAAATTCTGTTCCAATTCTTGACTCATCTGGATTATCTTTGTCTGGCTTTCTACTTAGAACATAGTCTCTACTGTTTGATATGCATATAAATCCGTCCATAGTTTCTTCTATCACCTCTAAACTGCATGTGGACGATGGTATCCCTGAAATAGTCCTTTAAAATGTGCTCCTGAACTAGCTCCTATTCTCTCTAAACTCTATAATAAATAACTTCATACCTCTTGCTGTATGTTGGAACTTCTCTTCTATAGTTTCATTTTATGGTCTCAAGTGAACCGTTTGATCCTTTTAACTATCTGCCTATTAGACTTCTACTTCTTTTTGGTAAATTACTAGAAGCTCTAATCAACTCCGAATTCGTTAAGCATCTTACTTCGCAGGGTTTTCTTTCAGACAAACAATATGACTTTTGCTTCTCCATGTCAACTGCTGATGCATTAACGGTTATTGCTGAAGGTATGTATCAAGATTTAGATATGAATAGTGAAGCTCGGACTGTTGCTTTGGATATCTCGAAGGCGTTTGACAAGATTTGGTATATACTAGTTTTCTTCACAAACTGAAAGGTTATGGCATCATTTCTAGACGAATTTTTGAAATGATTCAATCTTTCTTATCAAATTTCCAAATGAAATATGTCTTGAACAGCTATGCTTCGAGATCATTTTGCGTTAATGCGAGTGTCCCCCAGGGCTCTATCCTTAGACCTACGCTATCCCTAATTTTCATCAACGAATTTCCGATGTTGTCAGTTCTCTACTTGTTATCTATGCACTTGACACAACTATTTACTCTATCTGGCTGATGCTAACCTCCAGGAGACTGATTCATTGTGCCTTCTCGAGCGAACGTTTACCTCTGATATAAAGTGAAAAGATTATATTGAATAGGTTTGCTGCCAGGAAAGTTGATTTACTGTATCGTACTAAACAACTTTTCTCACCAGAATTTATCTTACATATTTATAAGTCTACCATTCATCCATGCTTCGAATATTATTGCCATATCTGGTCTGATGCTCCTGCTATATATTTAGAGATTCTTGATAAAATCAAAAGAAGAATCTGCAGTGTTATCGGTCTTGACCTGGCATCTTGGTTTCAGTCAATTTACCACCGCCGTAACGTAGCTTCCCTTTGACTTTTCTATAAAAGTAAATTTATGGTAATTGCTCTGATGAGAACAATTACCATGAAAATATTTATTTCACAATTAGGACCCGTCATGCCATGTTCACAGTTTCAAATCATGTTTCAAACCATCCCCATTCCCTTCGTGTTTCTTTGTTAGGGAGTAAGTTCCACGCAGACATTTTCTTCTTCAGAACTGTTACTTTGTGGAACAGGCTCCAGAGCAGATGCTTTTCTGACCACTACAATCTTAATCCCTTCAAATCCAGCTTCAACCGTTAACTATCCTAAATATCCTCATAATATGCTCTTCCTGCTTCCTCCTTCTCCTCCCTGACAACAATCCCAATAACCATCTATTTTGAGTGGACCTTAAGCCTTGTACTGGGTGAACTAAAGCAAATAAGTAAATAAATTGATTTTTTATCACTTTCCTCCCATATTTTGTTAGTCGCAATTTCGTTATTTTATTAAATTTTCTTATTTTTTGAATAATTTAAAAACTTCATAGCATGCAATTAGATATTTTATGACATGAAACAGGTAAGAAATAATAAAAAAATAAAAGCAATGAATTAAAAATATCATTTCAATAGTTTTAATTTCTTTTTTATCGTTCTAATGTAATATAAAAAAAATTAGTCATTTTAAGTTCCATAAAAACATATAGAACTATTGGTTATATATGGTTATAGGTAACTTATTTTTAAAGATAAATACCAATTTCTTAATTCTCGCCCGCTTTTTTAAGAGTTAGGGATGACAGCAGAAAGCTACAGTTGGTGACCTATGATTTTGATGACAGCTCAAGGGATACCGTGTATAAATAAACGTTATTTTCATGATATGTTAAGCAAAAAGTGAGCATTACTTTTAGAAATTCCAGTTAATTAATCCTTAAATTTATTCATTTACTTTGAAACATATCTCTAGAACAAATATTGGATTTTTAAGAAATGTTTTAATTCATTGTTTACATTCTTTTGTCTATAATGGCGGTTCGATGAGTGATGAGTGAACGTGTGAATGTCTTAAAATATCCATAAAACTTTATCTACATATGGAAATTAATTCTCACGTGATTAGCTTAAGGCTGTTATTATCTTTCAAATAAAACCATAAATGAATTATTTAAAATCCGTTTGTTGGGAGTTTTAGGAAATCTGTGGCAGTACCCAAAATGTCACTTTTTTACCTCATTTTGCTGTATATTTTTACGCTTTATATTTTACGCTTTAGTTCAACTTAATGAGAAATGTAGTATTTAATTTTTAATTATCTATGCTTTTTTAAATTAATAATAGCCCACTGTATATTTCTGGACTTAATTTTATACATATGTTGGTTATAAGTTACTGTAATGGGTACAATTTGTGTAACTACCTACGTATGTGAATTGATATTCCTTTTCTGTGTTCTAGAATGTGTTTTTGTTCGCGGATGGTTAAACAACATCTCGGTCAGAAGAAACAAGAATTTAAAAAAATAAATAAAATAAGCAATATCTTGTACAATTTTTTCTTGGCCTTGACCTAAGTTTCCGTCTCTTCACCAAGATAGCATGCTTCATTGAGAAAAAAAAAACAGACTAAAATGAAACTTACACCTATATTCATGTATTCGCTTTTAATGAGTACAAAGACAAATGAGTATTTGCGTTAAGTCTAAAATTCCCTTACAGGGCTACATTAAGTTAACTATTAAGTTGAGTTAGGGCACCTCGAGGCGGTGTAGTGGTTAGCAAGCTTGTCTCGCTAAAACAGTTATGACTGAATAGTGAGTTCCATCCTCATTGGCTTCCCCATACTTTCGGCCTTATGCCACATCTAAGCAACGCTTAGAAACTCAATACTATTGAATCATAAATAATTTCTGTTTATGATTTATCAACTTTATTCTTTAAAATATAACAACTGGGTCCTAAAAATATTCTAACACTTTCGCCCCAGCTCCACAACCTCCGGTGTCTTACTCTCTGGGTTGAGGCGTCTATTCGGTCCTAACCGAACTTAAGGGAGTGGCCATAGGTCCCCTGAGCATCCGTAGATTATTCGACCGGTCCGCTGCCCACATTGTGATTTGTTTGATCCAGAAAACAGAAGTGATGTTCATCCATTCACGGTCGACTGAAGATGTAGACACGGCTCGGGAGTCTGTGTTAAGAAATTTAGAATGCAGCAAATTAAAAATTAATATCTGCAGTAAGCCGGACAACCAACTAATCAATGGTTGAATTGTTAATGTTTTTATATAGCAGAAAAGAATAGTAGAGAAAAGAAACAGGTTACAGAAAAGAAAAGTATTTGACGTAAAAACTCATACACTGGATTCTAGACACAGAGAGTGTTTAACTTGTTAAATCGTCTCAGAACGATATATGACTCTTGCGATGGAGGGATAAAGATTTCTGTGCGGGGCTTAAAGTTATAGTGGCGTTCCTCCTCCCAACGCTTGTCCAGGTGAGTTCTCTCTTCTCTCTTCAAGAATTTTCTCCAGTCTCTTGTATATGAACGATGATCAACAAAACAAAAGAAAATACTTCATGTAATTTCGTTAAAGGAGAGAGGTGGCTTCATTTTCACCCTTTTTGATTACTGTAGCTTGTTCGACGTTTCCGTTCCCAGTGGTAGTAATAATAATAGCAGTTGTAGTCTTAGATGTTGGAGTAAGTAATTCGCTTCTTCGTACTTATATCAACAGCACATGTTAGCAGGTGTTTTGTTCCAATCTCTGACGTCACTTTCTTACTTCTTCGAGCCTCCATCTCAACTTTCAATCTCCGACAACTCTCCACCCAGCTCGACTGCACTCGAAGACAGACGAGCCCAAACTCTCTTTTTCAGCATAACTACGCGTTTATATAGATAAACCCGGCTGGTTATAACTGACCCGCGGCCCTACTACATTGCAAGTGATTATCACGGGGTTCTAGCTGCTTCAACCAAAATCATGTGAATTCCAAAGTTCCTTCTAGCTTACTCAGCTCTATTTCAATTTTTAATCGATAAAAATTATTTCAACCATTTACATTGTCTTCTGATGACCCAGATTCAATGGGTACAACTTTTGCCCTAGATCAGATTTCCCCACCAGTAAACAAAATGCTCTGATTTAATTTCGCTATCCAAATCTACTCCAATTTCACTAAAAATATATATATATACGTGTGTGTGTGTGTGTTTCCCGGATTCTCTCTCTGTCACAATATGAAGCGGGTAAATTTTAAACACCAAAACATTTCACAGAGTTTGAAAATGTGTAAGCTATTTAAGATTCATAATAGTATTTAGTATAAATTTATGAAACGGTAATTTTTACACCAATTTCTTGATCTCGTTAAAATTTTGAGACGAAGTAGTGTTTTAGCACTAACCATTGATTTAGTTTTAAATAGCAACATTTGGTGTGTTCTAACCTGCAGATTTCGTTTCGATTGATCATTTTTTTATATTTATTGAAGTGGCGTTATATTCGTATGATTTTTATAATTTCAAAGCAGTCTTTTTGGTTGCATAATTTGAGACTTAAGTTATGTTTTCTGCAATCACTGTATGGAATGATTTTTGCCCTTGGACAGCAACTGTTATTTCCTATTTACTTACGCCTAGATAGTATGAAAAATGGCTAATATTTCTTCTTAATTTTGCTTTTGTGACCATGATAATGATCTTTTTTAAATTTACCTATTCCCATTGGGGAAACTGGTGAATGTGAATATTTTCGTTCACGCAAAGTAGCAACAAAACGACATGATTCAAAAGTAGCATTTACTTATTCTAGGATTACACAAGAGAAACCACAGAAAATTTAGATGTGAGTAGTTTTTCGCGATTTACGCTTATACTGTAAATTACTTTCACGAATCAGCCCCAAATATTGTTTTCGTCATACGATCTTTGGTAGCGGCATTCAAAGTACAGTATATCCTGGTAAAATCGCTTACCTTGTTCCTCTGAGTATACTTCCCATATTCTCCTTGAATCTATCAAGTCGAGCGTAAGGATATGGACTTTGAGGGACATCCTGCACCCTGTTTTGCCGTAGTTTTTCACCAGGGTTTCAGCAAGCTCCACATAGTTTTCGGCCTTGTGATTCACCAAGAAATCCCTAACCACTGCGATATAGTTGTTCCACGCTGATTTCTCCGTTCTAGTGACCTTCTAGATTCCTTGCAATCTATGATCTTTTTTATTTGTGGTTCGACGCAGACACCGGCTTTGACTTTTGCCACAGGCAGCTTAAGGAAGAAGTCTTGAAGGTACTTGAAAGCTACAAACTCCTTATCTAGAGCTGTGATAAATTGTTTCATAAGGCCCAATTTAAATGAAGTTGAGGAAACAATACTTTCTGGGGGTTCAACAGTGGCTCCCATTTGATGTTCCTCCCGACACAGACCTCGGCCCACTATGGATAGTCCCGCTTATTGTAGTGTGCCGCGGTTTCTCTGCTGTCCTAAATGCAAAGATAACACGGAAACTCGGTAAAGTCCCGTCAGGAAGACCACCATTTTGAAATCTCCGATAACCTCCCAACCCTACTTTTCATATTGCAAGGCATCTAGCAAAATCCTGATACTGCTGTATTTCTCTTTGAGCTTCACCAAGTGAGCCAGGTAAAGAAATGGATACATGTTCCTGTTATGAAGCAGCGCGGATTTGAGGCTCTTGGATGGGCTTTTGATGAGGAGGCGGCGCTCGCTGGGATTACAGGCTATTCCAATTGCCTCGAACAGACTGGTAGAAGCAAAGCCTAACTTTACGAGTGAAAAAGCTTGAAAAACACAGGTGACACTTTCGCTGACATGCGACTTGCACACTTACATCTAATAAATTCCATTGCTTGAATTTCATCTTTTTTAGAGGTTTTATGCTAAATTCAGCAACATTTAGTACCACATATTTTCTGATTAAAACTACATATGACTTTATTTTGATATCAATTTTTCTCTGTATTCGGCTCGGTACTTGGAACTTAATACAGTACGTGTGAATTTATGGTTTCTCATAAACTTGTTAATATAAATAACTAATAGGCGGAAATATTACTCTGACAATTGGTCGTAAATGTGAACTTGTACTCAATACAAATGAAACAAAAATAATTGAATTTTATTTGATAAATATGAAAAGATCGGAAAAAAAATCGATAAAACCTTTAGTTGTAAATCCATACAAAACTTTGGTAAAAATAAGTTAATAGCATAAAAGCATTCAAGATTACGAAACAATTTTTTCTGAAAAGTATTTAAAAATATATTTTAAAATCGTTTTAAACTTTATGTGAGTTCTATAGTGATGATGAGGATGGGGGATTTCATCAAGTACCTAGCTTTACAATTTACGTGTGCAAAATAGAACAATGATGTTCTTTCTATTTGAGTGTCTCTGTGCACATGTTGGATTCATTGTTTCTTCCATCTACGTACCGAAAAGCTTCTGGTTTATATACCCGTTGAGATCCTTACTGTCCAATATAGTGAAAAATGAACCTTATTAAGTGTATAGACAATCGTGTCCTAGTAATTTGTTCAGACAAAATTAAATTCACAAATTTAATTAATTAAGAGTGAAAAATAGATACCGACTTGACAATGGAACTTAGTGTTCGTAAAAATGTCGTAATTTATAAAACCCAACCAGAGTGGCCCCTAGAAGTGTCCTGTCAATTTGCGTATGATGTGGATCAGTGGTGTTAGTGTCAGGTTTGCCAGGCAAATTTCTGCTGGTACAAAAAGCTGTTTTATGCCTGCGAATACAGGCTTTATATTTACTGTCCAACCTATGTTGAGATCGATCCAAAAAGATGTTCTAACTTCCACCCATATTAGTTACGTAATTTATCATTTTCAAATTCTAGTGTGACACTAAATACATAGGGAAAAGGTGGCAAAGATTGTTAGTGTGGCAGTGAATACATAGGTAGACCGGGGCAAAGATTGGAAGAATATTAGTGTAGCGCTGAATACATAGGTATAACGGGGCAAAGATTGGAAAAATGTTAGTGTGGCGCTGAATACATAGGTAGAAGTTGGTAAAGATTGGAAGAATGTTAGTCTGGCGCTGAATACATAGGTAGAAGGTGGCAAAGATTGGTAGAATGTTAGTGTGGCACTGAATACATAGGTAGAACAGGGCAAATATTGGAATAAGGTTAGTATGGCCTTGCATACATAGTTAGAACGGGGCAAAGATAGGAAGAATGTTAGTGTGGCGCTGAATACATAGGTAGGAGGTGGCAACGACTGGAAAAATGTTACTATGGCGCTGAATACTTAGGTACAACGAGGCAAAGATTGGAAGAATGTTAGGGTTGCGTTGAATACATAGGTAGAAAGTGGCAAAGATTAGAAGAATGTTAGTGTGGCGCTGAATCCATATGTCGAAGGTGGCAAAGATTGATGGAACGTTTGTGTGGCGCAGAATACATAGGTAGAAGGTGGCAAAGATTGAAAAATGTTAACGTGGCTCTGAATACATAGGTCGAACGGGGCAAAGATTGGAAGAATGTTAGAGTGGCGCTGAATACATAGGTGGGAGGTGGCAAAGATTAGAAGAACGTTAGTATGACACTGAATGCATAGGTAGAAGGTGCCAAAGACTGGCAGAATGTTAGTGTGGCGCAGAATACATAGGTAGAACGGGGTAAATATTAGAAGAATGTAAGTGTGGCGCTGAATACATAGGTAGAAGATGGCAAAGATTGGAAGAATATTAGTGTGGCTGTGAATACATAGGTAGAACGGGGCAAAGATTGGAAAAATGTTAGTGTGGTGCTGAATACATAGGTAGAAGGTGGCAAAGATTAGAATAATTTTAGTGTGGCGCTGAATACATAGGTAAAACGGGATAGATATCGAAAGCAACCATTAATTAGCGTATACCAGAATAGCAATGTGGACAGTTTCCATTGGTTCGTGAATACATTTGGCTAGGCGATAGCTGTGCATTTATTAAATAACTATCAATGTACTTGGTTCTATAACCAAGACATGTTCTCGGTAATGAAAGCTTTTTGTTGTTCATTGCTGTTGTTTTTAATATGTCCGTTTTAAATCGAAATTATTAAGTTTTTACCATTTTAAAATATGTAAAATTGTTGTTATGAAATTGTGGTTACTCTCTTTGGTAGAAAGTACCAGAAAAAAAATTGAAAGTCGATATTATATATAAGTGGAGTCTTGTGAATAAGAGACATTGTGTACGACTTGTTTCTTATTTCCTTAACGACATATCTTATTAACTGCTTTGTTCAATTTTCTCGAGGCGCGCCATCTCATCATATCTACATATCTGCTGTCAGAAGAAATAAGCAAATTAGGAAATTCGATAGGTGCACTTCTATTTGGTAGTTTTTTTTTACCAAAATAATGTATGCGATAGTTAACATCGCATTAATTATAAATTCTTTGAAAAAATATTTTATAACTAAAAAGTCACAGAATCAATTCAACTGAAAATGGTATTTTCTTGTTTTTGTTTTAGCTCTTTATTGTCGACATCTTTAACCCTGCAGGAATATTTATAAAACTACTTTTCTTCACTAGAGATTTATTTAATTTCTACCTGCTCATCTGTATTCGCAACAGTACTAACTTTAACACTCAGATGGCCTAATAATAAGAAGAATTATAATAAGAATTTTTATGTTTCTCTTAACAGCGTCTTTGTTTGAAGTACAAAAGCGTCTTCTAGTAGCAGTCATTCAAGTAAGTTGCTGAAAGTTATAAGACAGATACTTCTGATAGGAAGAAGAAATGAAGCAGAATGCAATAATAATAATAATAATAATAATAATAATAATAATTGCAGTAATAGTAATGATGATAATAATATATAATTTGTATATATGTATATGTACATATGTATGCGTACTTGTATATGTGTATGTATGTATATACGTATATGTATGTATATGTACTTGTATATGTGTGTATATATGCGTACATATGTACATTGTTTAGTATAAAACTACAAATTAAATTTTAGATTAATAATATTTTAATTTTAGAGACATGTTACTAAGTTATATTATTTGTTGATATATTAAGTCATCCCATAAGTTCTGTCCGAATTTTAACTTTTTGTTAAAATGAACGAAATTTAAAGAGTATTTTATAATGTCTAATGGAGCTGAACATTATTTTTATGTTTAGATGCATTTAAACTGATCAAATTTTATTTCAGAGAACAATAAAATTAAATTTTGTTTGATTAAAACCCTGCTAACATGGAAGTACCCAAGAATCATTTGAGGCACATAATGCTTTATGAGTTCAAGAATGGAAACTCAGCAGCCGAAGCGGCTAGAAACATTCACTCAGTTTATGGAGAGGAATGTGTGAATGAAAGAACTTGCAGAAGATGGTTTGCAAAATTCAGAGGTGGAGATTTCACCCTTGAAGATGAAGATCGAACCGGACGTCCAGTTGAGTTTGATGAAAAGCTTCTTGAAGCAGCCCTTGAAGAAAATCCTGCTTTATCAGTTGCGGAATTGGCAGTGGTTCTCAGTTCAAACCATATATCGTCATCTTCAACAACTTGGAAAAGTTCCTAAACTTGGAAAATGGGTGCCTCATGAATTGTCTGAAAACAACCTCAAATGCCGAGTTGACATCTGCTCTTCTCTCCATTCTCGCCAACTTACTTCACCTTTTTAGGATAGACTTGTGACTGGCGACGAAAAATGGATCTTTTATCGAAATGTTAAGCATCATAGACAGTGGCTTGGTAAAGGGGAAGGATCCCAGCCACAGCCGAGAAGGGAACTTCATGGTCAAAAGGTTCTTCTTTCAATCTGGTTGGATTGCCAAGGAATAATCCCCTTTGAATTCTTACCACCTAATGCAACAATTAATGCTCAAATATACTGTCAGCAATTAGAGCGTTTGAACCAAGCTTTGAGGGGGATGTTTCATCAGGATAATGCGCAACCACACACAGCAAGAATCACATCACAAAAGATCGAAGAACTTGGTTGAGAGAAAATTCCTCATCCACCTTATTCTCCCGACCTTGCTCCTTCAGACTACCATTTGTTTCGTAGCTTACAGAATCATTTGGAAGAAACAGCTATATAACACAGGAAGAGGTTAAAACTGACATTTGTGAGTTCTTCGAATCAAAGCCAAAAGAATTTTACAGTAATGAAATTAGTAAGCTTGTTAATAGATGGAAGGAAGTCATAGATAATCAGGGAAATACATTGTTGATTGAATCTGTAATTAAATGTAACATTTGGTCACTTGTTTTCTTTATTCAAAATTCGGACAGAACTTATGGGATGACCTGATACCTATGTAATCGGTACCTTCATTTTATTAATTTTTGACGCAAGTCTGAATTTTTTTACCTGATTCGGGCAGAGCATTGGACAGTTATTAGACTCTTATTACTGACTAGACTAGCCGTGACTCGTTGAGTCACTGACCGTTCAGGTTATAAGACATTGAAGTTGATTTCCCCATAAAAAAATGTGTTTGAAGAAAGTTGAAATAAAAATATTTAACTCGAATTTTTAAATCTTATTCACTTAAAATATTTTAAAATCAGATTTATTTTAAAATATTTTTTTAATATGCCAAAAAATATTTTAAAATCATATTCACTTTAATATGGCAAAAAATATATATTTTTAAATATTTAACAATTTTTTTAACAGTTTTTAAATATTCAACAGTTTAAAGAAAGCGGAAATATAAATAAGTACGCATGCAAACACAGAAAGGTGGAAAGAGAGAGGTGAAAAGAAATTTAAATCATTATGCGTCCGACAGCCGACGTACGCACAATTCACAGACTTTTAGTATTAGATAGATGGATAGATAATAGGAAGAAGAAAGAGAAAGAAAGAGGAATGCAATAGTAGTGGTTATGACAGTGGCGGTTATTGTGGTGATAGTGACTTATCGGTTATTTTTTAATGTTCTTTTGTTATTTATTTATTAGTAATTTTTATTTTATTTTATAAGCCATACAATACAAGCATTTGTGCCGATCTATATCGCGCACACATACGTACATACACAAATGCAAATCACATATAACGACAAGCATTCATTGGTTAATAAATCACCACTACGTTGTTATAGACAATTTACAAATCGCAGTAATGCGACAATTTTGTAATCGCTCTATTTTCATGTAGTCAATTTTGTGCACTTTTGGGAGAAACGGATCCCAGAAGCTTTCTTAGTTCTCCCCAAAACTGGCTCGCTGATTGGTCAATGCCAACCAATCAGATCGTCTGCACGGGAAGAATAACTCTTCCCGTCCAGCGGTTTAGAGCCTATGGTCACGTATATAAGCAAGAAATATTCTTAGATTATTAGTGAAAATTCAGATGCTAAACGCATCCACAACAGTTGAAACCATGCGCCAACATTATCACTCACACCACCACCACTCACATGCTGAACATTCCTTATACACTCACATAATCTTTTCTTACACACAAATCTTCTGAAAACAATTATTACAAGAAACTCTCATAAACTTTCTTTCAGTGAACTTTGAAATACAAATAATAGTTAATGAGAAACAATTCTTGTTTTATTCAACCTTTTCTTACTCGTAAATAAATGCATGCTTTCTTTCACATCGTCCTACATCTTGATAAATACATATTTTATGTGTAATGATGTCCTTTTGCTTATCCTTTTCCACGTCATTTCTGTTTCCTAATCTAAAGTTAAATTAATGTGGTGAAGTCCGCCACACACTTATTAATAAACTTTTATTAAAATATTATTAGTGACTATATATATTAATTTTATTTACGAGTAAAATATATTCGTATCATTACAGGTTTAGGAAGATTTGAATATAGTTTCATTTGAACATAAGAGAGAAAAAAAGAAAACGTCAAAGAAAATTCCGCTGAAAATTGAAATTATGTCGGAGTTTAGTGAAGCACATCGTGTCTTCTAAGGATCCAAATTCTTATAAATGAAGATTTTACCGTTGTTGTTATTAATAGCAATAGTAAAAAAAAACAAAAACAGGAGGAGGTCTGGCCTCTTGAACGTGATAGTCCACCATGGTATGGATATGCTCTGGTACCCACGAACCAGTCCCTACTTATGGGTAAATACGAACTAACTATAATGCTGATTACGACAAAAAATATTGTTAAACCGCATCGGTTGTCACCCGGGTCAACAAGTATCGCGATCCCCAGTGGGGAACCAGACTGGGATCGAAAAGTCTGCAATGGAACAAACTCTACCCAACGAAAGCTAGAGATAAACCACGCCGAGGTCAGTCCTCAAAGAGGCCTTCTGTCTGTATTCATTAAAAGAAAATCCCACAAAAAGAGCAATAAATAAATGATCTAGGGAAGAGTATATTGAAGTAATGATATAGCATTTTACACCGCTACGATAAATCTGACAACGACCAAAGCCTTCTATAATATATGGCGAAAAAAACACCCTTCAAACATACTAAACATCAATGCCAACAAACTAGCCAATGTCAGGCGTACATCATCAGGAAAAATACCTGACATAGAATTCGAAAGCACCCGAGAAAACATCAAAAATAGATTAAATGTTAACATCAAGGGGCTAAATATCAACAACCCATAGGAGACACATGCAGAAGAACAAATAAAAACCAGTTGTAATAATCCCTCTGAAGTACACAAACAAATAAAGGAAGATAATGACGAATATGAGAGAGAGACAGGGATGACTAAAAACATCCGATATAAATGGGAAATGTCTTTCAATGCAAGACCGACAATTCCAAAAGTAAGAAAGAACCGTCAAGTGAAGGAAACCATCAACCATGCAATTAGAAAAATAAGAAACGAAATGGAAAACCGATGAACCTGACAGAAAGTAATCATTTTATATACGCGGCATCGGCAACAATCGCAGAAACAAGTAAAGCACACGTAAACGAACAAGAAAAATGTCAGTCTGAAAAGAAAAAATAGAAACCGAAATAAATAAACTACGAAGACAATTGTCACTTCTAAATGAAGTAGACAAGGGCTCCAAAATGGAAGAAAGAGAAAGGAAACAACTGAAACGAAGCCTTGACATAAAGAATGAGACTGACGTTCCAAAAGAGAAGCTGAAACAATAAATTGAAGCCAACGCACAGAGAATCAAGCGTTTTGAAAAATGAAACAGATTCTTTGGCAAAAAAGATGCCAAGAAACTATATCGAGAACTGGGAAAAATAAAATAGAGATAAATGACCCATCTAATATCCGGGAAGTCGAGAGGTTCTGGTGTAAGATGTAGGGAAAACTGCAAAATGCCCAATGCAAGAGCCACACGGATCAAGAAACAAGAGGAGCAACGCACACATATAGAGTGCTAAAAATGGACGGATATCAATATTAGTGAAACAACCGCTGCCACCTGCAAAACCAAAAGCTGGGAAAAAACAGGAATAAACCAAATAACCAATTTTGGGATAAAAAGCCTATCTACCACCCACCAAGACCTTGCACGGGCATACAATGATATAATCATAAACTCAGAAAAATACCCCAAATATGAGAGATAGATGATTTAGTCATTTTAACTTTTAAACTATTGAGACCGTTAAAATCAGCGTTAAATTACACTTTATTTTTATTCTCATTTTGCCATTAAGTTATTACTTAATTTTAACCATGTGCAAATATTTTCCCAAAATATATTCCTTACCAAAAATTCAAATTAACTTTCTATAAAAAATTAATTTTCTTTGAAAAAAAGTTTTTTTCCTTAAAATAAAAATACTATTCTTTAATATGTGTGTGTGTGTGTGTGTGTGTGTGTGTGTGTGTGTGTGTGTGTGTGTGTGTGTGTGTGTGTGTGTGTGTGTGTGTGTGTGTGTGTGTGTATGTATGTATGTATAGGTAAAAAAATATTTTGTTAGAAAGATTCTGTACAAAAACTTATTGTATAGATTAAAATGTGTATTGGAAAAAAGGCACCTAATATTTAATATAGTGATATTTATTTATAATATATGAATTTTTACAGAGAAGATTTAAAACTTTGTTACTTACAAATAGATTTTGAGTGTTTTGTTTCTTAGAAAAATAATTTATTGTTTTCCTTTTTTAAAACTTTTTACTTTAACCGGTTTCGCTTAGCTTTTCCAAAAAACTTTCCATCTCCACGTGTTGATACTTATGTTTTGTACCAATCAAAAAAATGAAAATCAAGGAGCGTAACTTGCTATATATGTTGTTTATGCTATCGATAATTTGGTAGAATCTATTTATACAATGAATTAAGTATGGATTTGAACTTGTTGATGAACAATATTTCCTTATTGATCCGTCTTTGTTCAGTAATTCTGTAGTCGCACTGGTAAAATGGGAAAACACTAAAATTTAGCAGATTTGGTCCTCCGCATTCCTCTATATGTTGGCTAAGAGGTATTTTTCTGGTGTGGGGGTCCCTAATTTGTTGGCGATGAACTGTCATCCTTTGCCTATATATATATATAGAGAGAGAGAGGGGGGGGAGAGATAAAGAGAGATAGTAATTGTGCAGAGCTCGGTCAAAGATGCAAGATGTATGATATTCATTACTAGAAATATATATCTGGAATAAATTTCACTTATTTGACAAGAATTAGACTGACTGCTACGCATAATGTTTCTTCGCATTATTTTTCAGAGATGAGCTTGTGATAAGGAGTGTCATTGACTAGGCACAAGAAGAAATAGGCCCTAAAACTAACGATTTCCTACTCTTATCTTAGTTCTGCAGCTGAGCTATGCTCCGAAATACTCGAGCATTATTATAGCACAACACGTGAGAAAATAATTAACGTTACATTGTCTTAATTGCTGTCATGCCACGAGAATTATCTATGTTGACACTGCCCTCTATATGCTTTTTGTTTTTGTAATCACGGATCCTAAACAACTGATGATCAGTATAAGTATATATTTGAGAATCTAACCGTTAATTTTATCCGACATAAAAGCTCTTTGTTTGACGGATTCACTTTGTCAAAACTTGCATTTGCTCTTGAAAAGCAAGAAAAATCACGAATTAATTCGAAGCTCAAAATAAAACATTCTTTTTCATTGTTCATTCGGCATATTTTACGTGAACATTATTTCCGGCATAATTATTTTATTCGGTTAAACTTATTACATAGATCTTTGTAAAGTGAATACAAATTAATTAGGGCGTTATATATTTTTTTCAAAAATAGGTTCAATAAAATTTCGCTGTCCAGAATATGAATAAAGAAAACACCTGATTATTATGAAATAAGAGTAGAATGCTTGTATTATTTCATCTCATTATTATCAGCGTTATCGCTCTTCTGCACATTTTCTTTTCTTTGTACTCGCGGAACAATTTTACGGCGGAGGCTTAATGAAACTAATACACAGTTGTTTTGTTGGATCCACTTTCGTTTACACCAGTGGTACCCACACCTTTTCTATCTCCCATTCCTTGTCTCCCAGGTCACATTACCCAGCGCCCACCTGACGCCCATAGGAAAAGACTTTGTTGTTGGTATTATTCTATTATTAAGTTATAAGTATATTACAAATTCAAAAATAACTAATCTAACACTAGACGAACATGCGGTGCGAAATTGAACTGAAAGAATTTGTTCATTTACAATTAAATTCAAATAGGAAATGAAAGAAGGCTTGCTCAAAATATTCCTAAAAAAAATGAAGATTTGTAAATAGAAAATCGTTCATTTATAAGGTGGGACTCACAATTGAAAAAGTTAAAATGTCCTTGTTACAAGGATACAGTGAAAATTCTCCCGTAGTTGTGAAGTTCCGACCTTTGAGGTCAAACGTAGCAGTTGCAGACAATGTTGTTGGTGAGGAAGGCCGAATAAGGAATTTTTGAGATATGGCGAAGACATTGTCTGCGTTTCTTTGAAGTTGGTTTCAGAACAAATTTTTAGTTTTTGGTTTATATTGTGTGAGTTTTGGTTTGGCCTTTCGGAATCTTTTTGTTCTCAGCTTCAAATGTTAATTGTAAAGGATGCCCTCTTGTCTTTGTGACTAACCATCTTGACCGCGCGAATGAATAGTGATTTCCACAGGCCACTGACATTGTTTATAATGACATCATCAGGATACCTCAGTTACCATTTCAAATTAGCGCGTGTTTGAACTCCTTGCTTCTGATTGGTGAAAAATAATCCAAAGGGAGAAAGTTTCTCCTCAAATATTTTTCTAGAACATTCGAATTGTATTTCTCTGTTTTCACTTTTAGGAGTAAGGCATAAAGTTGTAGTTTTTCACACAATTTTTTTTATTTTTTTTATTACAGCCGAATATACTCAAGGTTTGGCTAATGTGAGCATTGATCAGTAATGATTTTATTTTTACATTATTATCCCAAACTCCAATAATTCGAGCTAATTGCTTATGTCGAGTGTCGGGTCACCTCCTCTAATTTTCGAAACCGCTGCTAGGAGACGCTTTCAGGACTATGAATACTCTACGATCATTTTGTTTACTTCTTACTTTTCGCTTACACATCAACATGTAAGTCTCTCACGGAAAAAAAACGTGTTCCTTTTTGGGAAACGCATGAACAATATACATATATACACACACATGTACGTACGTACATTCACTCACTACACATATTTTGGACCAAACAGTTTTCACATTCATTTGTTACACACATTATTGTCTTTGTCGCTTGTATAACTTTGTTGTTAATATATTATCATTTGTTTGTACATATATCGTGACCACTAAAATACCAACTACAGTATTTATAAACCAATCACACTCAAGAAAACACTTACATCTTAAAACACACTAATAAAATCATAGATTACAAATCAGAATGTTTGTTGTATTAGTCATCATTATTTTTAGGTAGATACCGACCAAATATCGTACGGACGTAGTAGAAGATATACCACGTGCCCTTTTAGGGCCAATTAGGAATAAATAAATAATTTAATTCCGGAACCGATTTTGTTCGGAAAAGGTGTATAAAAACATACGAAATCCGTTCCCCAAAAATATACACGCGGCTGTCACCAAACTCCACACAACTCTCGCTGATGATCTTCATGACCTCATGCTAAAAGCGACAGCGTTGACAAACTTCAGACTACAGCAACACCGCCAACAGTAAGAAACAATTCCTATCTCTCGTATCCGTTTTTACTATGAATCACGCACACACATGTTGACTTTCATACCAACACACATATCACAACATTTTATTGTTTCTCACATACATACACAAATACAGTTTATATCTTATTTCAGAACTTTATTAACCCAAACGAAAAGACATTACTTTCCAATCTATCATCAAATGCTTGTATTCTTTTCGCTATATTAAATTAATGTGTATTTGTTGAAACTACGTTGTCTTTTCTACTGAATGTTATTCCTTCAATGAAAATCGTGTGATTATTCTAGACGGCCAAATTACGAGCAATTTTGTAACGATATTTTGTTAATGTATCGAATCCCGACACTCCAAATATTAACATTCAACGAAAAACCGAGTAAAAGGATTCCTATATATACTGGTTCTTATCGTTTCTTTGTATTTCTTTACGTGGACTCACATCCTGAGTCTGCCATGTTTGTTGTGGGCATTTCAGGTGACACACGTGTTTATTTCTCAACGCGTACACCGGCCCACGAGCAATAATCATCGACAAAGCAGCAAATTAAGGTTAAAATCTTAAAGTATAATCATTATTTTTTCTATTTGTTGAATGATACATAATGACACTTTAATCACTTATTCCATGTATTTGGTAGTGTTTTATGGCCACAACTTCTACCACTTAAAATCTTTACTTGATCATTGTAATTCAGTGAAGAGAGGGCATATTTTTTAACTCCAAGAAAAGAGGACAACGAAATACTTTTCTCAAATATAGAAACGATGACAATGACCTTTTTTCCAGCTACTGACATATCACCACTTTACAGTTTCAACTTTATCACTTTACTATCAATTAAATACTTTTATCTATGTCATACAAACGAATTATTATTATTCGAAGAAAATTTACCGGAAACTGCCATAAGCTCATTCTTACATCCTATCTTTTTATCGCCACTGACTCCAATGTTGCTATCAAGTGGGCTTCATTTTAATAAAAATTTAATACTTTTTTTATAATGATGTTCAGCCGGAAGCCACTCTAGGTCGAGAGTTACAGAGTAAGAGGCACAGTTGAATTCTAGCGTGATTGGATAGTGAAGACCGAGTAGCTCCTACCTATATATGGCAACAGTACACCATTTTCGGACAGATCTGGTTCGTGAAAAGGTAGAGGATAGCAGGAGGATTTACTGGAGCGCTACAGGAAACCGATCATTTTCGAGCCTCTTAAGTCTTTAACGATGGATCGTATGTACGAGTTCCACTGATGGAACAACCGTTGATTGGCAATAGTTCTAGGTCCGATCGGTGATGATGGAATGTCACTAGTTTGATTTTCCAGGCATTGAAATTGACCAGCCAGTTTTCCCCGACTAAGCTGATAGAGCTAGGTTAAAGGAGAGATCAGCTGCCGTTCTCTGGTCATGTACAATTTTGGTGGTGCACCCATATACCGTTGTATTATCAGCATTCACAAGATATTCACAAATGATCGGAGTATATGTAAAGCAGAAAGAAGTTTGGACCGAGAAGCGAGCCCTTGGGGAAATTTATTCTTGCAAATTAATGTTAAACCAAAAACAGAGTTCTTCTCAGGATAAGTCGACATTTTAAGGAATGTATTCTAGCACACTTACTGAAAATAAGTTTATGAAATTCATCTTTGTCCTTATGCATGTTTATTAGCAGTCAATTAGTTAAAAGTAAATTACCAATAGACCCTCGAGTTGCAACAAGTTCTGCTCTACCTCATTGTAAGCTGGTTCTGACGTAAATCGAATATATCTAGTTGTGGGTTGTTGTAGTAGTACCATATCAGTGTCAATGTTTTCTTTGTTTTGATGACCAGGAAACATAAATGGTAATAAACAGTTTTTGTTTTGTTGTCAAATATGCGTGGAAGTTCCTACAAGTTTATTTACAGGTTATCGCTAGTAAATGGGTGTGGTGCAAAGTCACACAAGATAAAGCTGAGGATATCAGGTGTGCATGGGAAACGACCACAAATCAATTATCATACAGTTTACCCACCAATGTAGAGTCTTTAATACAAATATTTGTTTATCCACGACACTCTTCGCTGCAGATCGTCTTAAGGTCTACTTTTATTTTAAATTCAACTGAAGCTTTAAATTCCTAATTGTATTTTATAACATTAACATTTGATTTATTATTTTTTCAATTTTTGATCAATTCCAAAATGTTTTCAATATATTATTCTTAAACAGCAACAATTTTTACGCTTTTTAACGTAAAATATACCTATACTGAATGAAATGAAAATAATGAAATTATGCTTACTGATTATTATAAGCGCTTGGTTGCGAAAAGAAAGGAAAGGAAAGGAATAACGAGGATTAGGTTTTTGAACAGCGTGTATTTGTTTAATATATTGGGTGTCTTACAGAGTTGTCGAAAAATCTGTCGTGATATGTCATTTTCGGTTGCAAATCGTCAGGATGGCGATTAGGCTTAAGGGTAGCGCTGGGAGTTGACCAATTTCTTGTGTTGGTTTGACCGAGATCACGGGATATGGTCGTTCGCACGTGTTGGTCGATCGAGGTCATGGTGGTGGGTCGATTTGTAGTAGGGGGCGGTGGTTGTCATGATAACGAGGGTTTGACGTAGCTAGTAGGCCTGTTACATGAAATGGTGGTTGCACGAGTGGGAGTAGATTGGTTACGTAGTCGGAGTCGCTGCTTGCTGACTCAGAGTCGCTTGGTTGCGGAGTCGGAGTCGCTGTTTGCTGGTAGGTCTGTGTTTCTAAGAAACGCTGGCAGTACGTGTGGGCTGCATACTTGCAGAGTCGAAGTCACTTGTTTGCGGAGTCGCTGCTTGCAGAGTCGGTGTCGCTTGCTTGCAGCGTCGTTTACTTGCTGAGTCGGAGTCGCTGCTTGCGGCGTGGGAGTCGCTGCTTGCGGCGTGGGAGTCGCTGCTTGCGGCGTGGGAGTCGCTGCTTGCGGCGTGGGAGTCGCTTGCATGCGGATATGGATTTTCCAAGGTGAAGGCGTTAGCGACGAGGAAGGCTTGTAGCTGGGTGGTGTAGACGTTGAGATGGTATTCTGCTGGATTACTCAAGCTTAGGAGTGGTAACGGTTGAGTTTAGAGGAGAGATCATGGCGGGGTTCTGCGTATCGGCCGATGACATAACAGCCTGCTATTGCTTGTGGTCATTTTGGGAGACCTACTTTAAAGCAGATCTGGCAGTCCCCAGTGTCATCTCCTTTTTTGGCGGGAATGTTCGCGATTGGCCATTGTCCAGTGTCGATTTCATTGTGGAGGCTTGCTTCATGGACCGGATGTGATGTCCGGAGCCTATGCGCAGAAAACGACATTTTCTCTCTTCACGGCGTTCACATCCGGCCTGCATGCAGAATGAATAAGAAAGAAATCTAATTGCAACGGAGAAATATAATTACACCGTGAAAATTTAAAAAAATGGCGTACTTTTGTTTATTAATTTGAGCACAGAAAATTGGAGTTTTTAAAAAATTGCAAAAGTTATAAAAATTGCGACTCAAACGCCAAAAATATGTTCGCAGTTTAAGGACGGATCGAAAATGTGGTATGTGAAGTTTCATGTTGGAGATGTTTAACTGATCTATGCTCGGATAAACCAGTTGAGATTGATAGCAATCATATTATTTGAGGGATAGCCAGACTATTTAAAATATTCAAATTAAGGACGGAAAATCATTTTCACTAGCTTGTTATATTAGTCACTTTGATGTATAACCTAAATGAAATAAAAAGTAAAAAGAAAACTACTGGACCGTATTTCTGTATACAGATCACTACATAAACGTAACGAAAATATTCCATTTAAAAAAAAAATAAACTACTGCTCTCAGTAAGAGCAAGTGCGAATTTATCAGACGACGATAGCATCCCTAATTAGTAAATAAAAAGTGCTTAATATTTCATCATGATAACGCTACACGCTGCATGTTTCTTTGGTGGTTAGACAAAAATTGTTGCAGCTTGTTTGGCAAGTTATCACTTCCCCACCATATTCACCAGATACTGCCTTCCGATTAAAATTTATTCCCGCTTGCAGAGAATTTTCTTAATGAAAAACAATCAAATCCCATGGGAAATTATTGAAGACACCGTGATAACATTTACTGAGAAAAATAAAAGTTTTGCGAAGATGGAATTATGAAGTCGCTTGAAAGGTAGAAGACAGTAGAGCAAAATGGTAAATATTTTAAAGTTAAAAAATCTTATCTTACTTTATATATCAAACGAACTTTTTACTCGCCCAGGTTCAGAAATCACGTAAATTGAAGCAGCTGTTACAATAAAATTCATATAAAGTGATGATATAAATTCATGTAAGATATTTTTATTTAAAATTTTCAGTAATGTATATTCTATGTATATAAGGAAGGGTATTTTCAAAAAGTTACGTTACAATAAAATTGTATCATATTTAGATAAGTATAGGTCGATATTGTTAATTGTTTGACCTGTTTCA
The DNA here is from genome assembly GCA_964036315.1 of Acanthosepion esculentum. Classification (NCBI taxonomy): domain Eukaryota; kingdom Metazoa; phylum Mollusca; class Cephalopoda; order Sepiida; family Sepiidae; genus Acanthosepion; species Acanthosepion esculentum. Next base: position 81,292,892 of record OZ038477.1, read on the forward strand.
GATTTTTAAAAATGAGTTCTATTCTTTATTTGAAACTTTTTTATTTCTCGTTCTTATATTCCAGAAACAATACATACATTGGTTTTTGGGTGAATGGAATTTTAACAAACTACTCAACTGAAATATTATTGAAGAAATTTCTGTTGGTTGCGTCTTCTAACAAATGAAGTAAAGGAAATATGTCGCTCAAAATGAGAAATTCGCGTGGCGCTGTTATCTAAGAAATGACGATAAAGATAAGTATTTAAAAAATGAAAATAAAGCAGTAAATAAAATAATTAAAAAATAAAATAAAGAAAAACGGATGGCAAAAGGAACACTAGCAGATCACATTCTGTGTTTGCCACTTGATAAATTCACCAGCATTTGAAATCTACTAACACTATCATAAAACTTTAAACAAGGTCGAGTACTTACAGTTATCGCTAGAAAGTTAAATTTTCTGCCCTAATCTCCTGCTTGCTGATATCATTAACCTCAGCTGTTCATTTATTTATTTTACAATGTTGTCATAGAGTTTAAGGTAAGTTTTTCTTTTAATAAATTCATTAATGTTGTCAGTTTACCTTTTTTTACTAATTCGAATATTTGCATTCACTTTTCACGAATGAAAAAACAAGTTACAATTTTAATGCCATATCCCTTCAGAGCGTAGGCAGTCATAGCTATCTAAAGCTTCATTTCGTTATTATCTGCAAATTGCCATGACATCTTGGGAAAGATAGAGGAGTAGTTTTCTGTTGCCTTCTCCACGGTTTGGAATTCAGAATAGTCTTTCTTCTAGACTGGCTGCCACTCAAAGCTAGAAAGCCTAGTATACTTTTTCTACTGAAGCTGGGGATGGTGTTTGAGAAAAGGTGCATTCGTGCCTTTCCCAAAGCCATTTGTGCGAAACTGAACGCAACAAAATAAGCCAGAATTTGAACGCGACTCACTGATTCCTTTTTTCCCGCTAATAACCATTGTGCCTCCCGAATATCTACATGGATAAATCCATGAATTATATATATTTTATATGTATGTGTGTATAAGATAGTGAACTTGCATGTACGCACCAACGTATTTTTTTTAATTAAACCATAAAAAACAGCAAAATCTTTCCAAACCATTTTATATCAATGTTTTTAAAAAATCCTATTATTGCCGAACCTCTATGATTTTCAACACCTCCACTAGTGTCTTCATTATTGTCTCGTGACATTGAAATCTTCGAAGGTTGATCAAAGAAAGAAAGAAAGAAAGAAAGAAAGAATAAGAGAGAGTCTATTAACTGGATGATAATTGTTGAAATTATAGGAAGATGGATTGAATATTTGAGAAGAAAATTAAAAACGAAATGCGTTAAAAATCTCATGTTTTGAAATAATTCAAAGGAGGATCGAACGCAAATTTAACTAGGCAAAAAATTTAACTAGATAAAGTTCAGTAATATTGAGTAAATCCAAGGCTGTCCGTCCTTCCCCACCTTCCATCGATAAGAAAGAGACCATGCGCGAAGATGTCAGATAAAATAAAAACATATATTTTTATAGAGAAATCAGGGTGGTCAGCGAAATAACAAGGAAAAAAACATCTGTTTCAAATCAACCACCCAGAAGAAAAGAATCCCCACGCATTCGTCATTATAATTTCGGTGACATTCGTCTAGAGAAAATTTTATATTCAAACATTAATTCGGATTCCCTTGGATACAAGTGGCAAGAAAATATTTATTACTATTTTGAAGTGACCATAGATAAGAAAACTGTGAAGTCTATTCGATCGTAAAAAATGCATAAGACAAAGAAAAGATAAACTTTCGTTTTAAGGAGAGTGGAAATAGATTTTTCTTTCTCCAATTCTTCAAGTAGTCTGGTCAATCGACAGAATTCTAGCATGGGGCAAGCTGATAGATTAGGGCTAATGACTGAAAATCCCTTTTGTCTTTGCTGCACCATCGGGAAGATGGATTTATCGCTCCAGCCCAGGAAGCCGAGGTGAGGTTGGCTGTTGAGAAAGTGGGAGAAGGAAGAGACGGAAAAAAAGAAAAGAGAGAAGGAAGGGAGAAAAAGAGAGAAAGAGATTAGCACCGCTTATGTAGAGCGATGGTATGGGGCGAAGTGTAAAGAGAGTAGGAGTTAAAGAGTAGATTGATCCCTTAGACCACTCTCAAAAGAGGGCTGGATAACTTCAAATTTGAAAAACCACTCACCCTCTGGGATCAAAAACACAACGTGGCAGAGAAGTGAATGGTCGGGAACAGACAAACGCCAGCTAAGTCGAGTGGAACCGTATCATCAACACGATACCAGAGACAAAACGACTCACGCGCTAATGAGTGAAGAGTCAGCTAAATGGTAACCATGGCGGTCTGAAGGAACTTGAGGGCCGACGCTTGGGTGACATAATTGGTTACCGCAGTCTAGGGCCGACGACAGGGGTATATATTTGGTTACCGCTAATTGGATCGACACACGTCGGGCGTTACAGTCTAAAATAACCCTTGTACATATAAACGACACATCAGTTAGTTTCTATCAATTACTGCATTTAATAACATGCAAGACTTCCCATGTCTTATATGCGCAATTAATGTTTCTGGTAGACTAAAGTTTCCTTACTTGCCATAGACTACCAGTACTTACACGTAGCATAATTTCATAAAACTGCAGTATTTAATGGAACGAGGGAAAAGGTGATACAGACCACCAAATGTGGTACATTGCTAGTAGAGAAAATTGTGTTTTTTCTGTTTTTAACTATATTATAAACACGCGTATCAGAGAACAAGCTAAATGACAAGTACCACCTCTGAGGCGAAAGGAAAAAGAAGAAGACAAGAATTGTTTATATAAAATTCTTTGCATAGCCGATAAAGAGGTTTTGTGTGGATAGTCTCTTTGTGGGTAAGGGAAGCGTCTTGGAGGGAGGGTAGAGTTGGTAGGGACTGGAATTGATGCGCATGTCAGTTGAGAGAGGTGGTGACGTTGAGAACTTGCAGGTGGTAGATAAGTTCAAGCTTGCCCGTTCATTGCGATTCTGTTTCAGTTGTCATGAGCTGCAAATGTGATAGCTCATAAAATCATCTTTTTCTTGTTTTTCTTTGGCGGCAATGTTCGTGATCCGCTCCTTTTATATTGTTTTATGGAAATAATTTGTTTTGTGAACTGGATGTGATGCTCGGAGACCCTACGCAGAGGACGACTTTTTTAAATTTTTGGTTTTGCTTTCTTAACGTTCACATTCGGTCGACATGTAGAGTGAATCTGAAAGAGATATAATTTGAACCAGAGTAACAATTACGTTTTGTAATTAAAAAGATCAAAGCAGACAGATGTCAATATCTATTTGACAATAGCTGCATACGTGCAACGCTCGGTTACGACCAAGATTATATAATAACATTATCATTAATGTCCAAGGCAAAATTAAGACAAATTAGAAACTTAAAATCTTTTATATTGAATCATTAGAACGTTATACTAAAAATGATCCAAATACAAAATCTCGCTTTTTTGCTTTTTAATTTAAATATTAGTTAAATATTTGAAGTTCATTCATGTATTATTTTCATTTTTATCTTTCTGCCGTCATCAACAGAGAAAAGAGACATACTGTTTTACCAGCCCATTTTTAATTTTTGCCTTAATAGCTCCAACATTTGTATGGACAATTATCATTTAAATACTAATATATGGCATTTATAGATTTTTATAAATATTACATTGACAAGGAATGTACGTCAAAGTTTTCAAACAACTTGTGTTCTAATATGTGATAATTATTTACTTTAACATCTCTGAATTCTGCATCGACATCATAGAAGTTTGCAGCTTTTAACATGGTTTGTCTTCACAGATGTCCAAATCTTTAAGAGCTGAGAGAATATTCTAAAATATCAGCGAAACCCGTCTAATAAAAATACGGCATCATTTTGTTTCTTTCTTGCTGATATTTGGATATATGTTAAAAAAATATTTTTAAATTCCCCATTTTTGTCCTATAAAATAATATGCTTAAAGTCAAATGATAATGAATGGACTTTCTATGTGCTACTAATAAATATGATTTTGTGGGTGCTTGATTAATCCTTATAACTACAATTTCCTTAAATAGCAGATTAGACATTTCTGTAGTATTAAAACTACGTAGATGTCTGATGAAGTTTGATACGCTTTTCATTCTCCTAGTCATATTTGCATCTAAATAGTAGATTTATTGTGATAATAGGGGCAATGATATTGTGTATTTAGAGATATACGTTATGTATCTAAAGGCATCTGTTGTGTGTCCAGAGACATTTGTTGTGTATCTAGAGAATATGTTGTGTATCTGAAGATATTGGTATTATCAATTTATATATATATATATATATATATATATATATATATATATATATATATATATATATATATATATATATATATCTTTTTAATCATTTCACTCCACACAAGGCGGTAATGCCACTAGTACGCAGGGGCGTACAGTGATTGAAAGTGAAAGATATATATATATATATTTAGTGAAAGATATACAAAAACAGTACATTGCTGGATGCATATATTGGCAGGGCAAGTAATTGTTCTTCTCACGTGTACCAAAGTTATAGGTTTTCAATTCTCGGGAACCTTGACTCGGATGCTCACATAACCCATAAATAAAATGGCAACAACAATCTAGTCTAGGACGTGCCCAAAGCTTTTAAAGTTTTAGAGCTTCCTCTGCTTTTGATTTAATTAAATAATAATAAACTTAATTTATTTCTGAATACATAATAATAATTTGTAACCTAGAAATAAATTATTGCATTGTTAATAATCTATATTTAAATTTGTCCTAGAGAATTTCGGAGGCTAAAAATACATCATTTTATCTGATGAAGCAATAGAGAGGATTCAAGATGTGTTTCGGAGTATTAAACCAGATGATAAAATATATTGTGTTTGAAGTTCGAAGGTAGGAATCACTTGATGAAAGCAGCAAAAGTAAGAATACTTGCTTCAGTTAAATCTTACATGACAAGCATTTATGAATAAATTATACGTACACTGAACAACTACAGTAACTAAAAATGACTTAACTTTTGCGAATTTCTTGAACCCCATTATGTGTTTCATCGGTCAAAATTGTTTCATATGTTTATGGTTAATTTCAAATGAAGAATTTATTGGCATTTTTGGCTCATTAATAACGTATCGTAAAATCATGTATTAATTAAAATAAAAATCATGTATTAATTACAAATATCTGCTATTTATTATGGGTTTACTTTCTGCCTATGACTGATTAATGCCTGTCGTCCCCTAAATGAGACGGTAGGCATCAATGAAGCAAAGTTAAATTTTTGTCTGTTGTTTATTTTTATTGAAAAGGAACTACCTAGAGTAGAAAATGTGTTGGGAAATTCCATTAGTTCCTAAAACAGTTAATTTAGCCACAATCTGACAAACAACCTAAAATAGCTGTCTGCTTAATTTTTCTTTCTTTCTTTTTCTTTAAATAAGGTTTAGCTAGTGGATATATAATAAAATAAATTAATAAAAATCATTAGCTTGAACGGTAGTTCCTATAACTACTCCTCTCTGCCTCTATTTACAATGTTTATGCAAGTTCACCATCTTATAAATACATATAAAATATATAATACATGGATTTATCCATTTGCATATTCAGGAGGCATAATGGTTATTAGCGCGAAAAATGGAATCACTGAGTCGCATTTAAATTCTGGTTTACTTTGTTGCGTTCAGTTTTGCTCAAATAGCCTTAGGGATCTAAGCATCTTAATGTATCTTTTCTCCCCCACCCTCCCTGCAGGTTTTTTTATTAAAATTCAAAACGAGTGTCTGAATTAAATCTGATGGCACACCCAACAAAATAAACGACTGGCCTATGGAATTATCGAATTATTTGCCAGCTTCATGTCTTCATTGTGATCGAAATCGTTATATGATTGCTTGAAGTTTAAACACTAGAATAGAATGCAATATTGCTTTTGCAATTTTATCGAATGGGGGGACTCCTTGATCTATTAAACTATTTATGCACCTAAAAGAATTAAATTCTGAAAATAAACAAAATGCGTTATTCATTATTCTCCTCTTTTCAATAACAAAAAAAGTTAATGAGACGAGAAGTACGTATTTAATATAATTTTTAAGATGGTTTAAAATATTTACATTTTCAGTTAGCTTGACCAAAATTTATCGCTTGTTCTTTAAAATATCGGTTTTTATTCGCGTTGGAAATGATGAAAAAACTGTAGAGTTTACTGAGTGACCGACTGACTGACTTGCATATATAGTCACCCACTTGAGTATTGTCGTCGTTAACGTCAGTAGTTACTACTGCCACAAGTAGTGCATACATAGTCGCTAGTGGTAGGGATTGTATTTTGCTCTTTAAGACTTAACATAATCAGCGTTTGTCTTGCAACAAATACAATTTAGCATGGAACTCAGAGTAACAAAACTTTTAAAGAAATTCTACAAAATGTGAACAGAAATTAAACAACAATCCAATCAAAGACAAGGTTTGTAAGCAAAAAGTCATATCCTACTTTATCTTCCTTATTATTACCATTGTGATATTTGTTGTTCGAAATTAGTTTCTTTGAGCGCTGTATATTTTTAATGCTGTCTAATAATTCACAGGTATCCTGCATTTTTAATGGGTATGTATTGAAACAATATTTTTGCCAATGAAAACGATTGACTTTAGAGTTTTGCTTTTAAGTAGACCGAAATTTTTGTCATTGCCTTTATATTTTTTATCTGAGAAAATTTATACTCAGTTTAATTAACAAGACAAAAGCAAAAATAGTTTGAGTAAGTTTTTTAAAATCTCTTTTCACATTGAAAAACTTGCAAGTGTTCTACAAGATACATTTTTGTATAACAATTACAAACTTTTCATAAATTTAACACATTAGTTGCATATATGCTTATCTGTGTTGAAATTTAAAAAATAATGCGGATAGCGATTTAAAGTGTATGCCTTTATAGACGTATTTATGTATATTTATAACATGTATGCACATATAAAATTATTAAACAATGTGAATTTGCGAAGTAATGTTTAAATCCTCTTGAACATATACAAAGGACATGAATATTGTCAAAAGTTTGCTCAATCTACACTTGATTCCCATTTTGTAAATGGTCGCTGATGATTATGGGGAAAAAAGAGAGAGATCAGTGATGTGTCCTTAAAGAAATTAAAAATGTTTTTGCTCATAGATTTTTTACGCCAAACTTAGAATGTAATAATAGCTAAACATTTAATTCAGAATAAAACGAAAAAAATCATTCTTAAGCAAAATGTAGCACACACAAGTGAATGCGCGTGCGCGTATGTTTGTTGGCGTGTACGTATGTGTCGTGAACGACTCAACAGGAAAAAGGTTTGGTCTGAATTTCCTTAAGGTCAAGTAGGATTAATTTAGTAAAAAGTTAAACAAAGGACACAAGAAGAAAATAAAAAAGCAAAAGTTGCAGATACTAGCGCATGAGAATAGCATGTTTTCTTAAGTTAAATTACTGGAGTCAACGAGAGATAAAAAATAAAATCGGAACAAGCAATTGATGTGCAAGAAATACAACCAGTTGATAGTTCAACTATTAAGAGAGAAACACAAATACAAAGAAGTTGTTTAAAAAATTCAACTTACAAGAGAATATGCAAAACATCGTCATTTGTTGTGTAACTTATAAATCGCTAAACATTTAAAATATTTTAGATTAAAAGTTTATGGATTATTTATAATTTATATATGTCTGTTGTGTATCTAGACTTATGTTGTGTATCTAGAGACATTTGTTGTGTATCTAGAGACATTTGTTGTGTATCTAGTGATATATGATGTGTACCTAGATACATCTGTTGTGTATTTAGAAATTTCTTTTGAGTATCTTGAGATATTTGTTGCATACCTAGAGATATATGATGTGTATCTAGAGACATATTGTGCATCTAGTAATATATGTTGTGTATCTCGATACATCTGTTGTGCATCTAGAAATATCTTTTGCGTATCTTCAGACATTTTTTTGCGCATCTAGAAATATTTGTTGTGTATCTAGAGATACACGTTATGTATCTAAAGACATCTGTTGTGTATCCAGATATATTTGTTGTGTATCTAGAGAATATGTTGTGTATCTGGAGATATCTGTTGTGTATTTACCATAATCCAAATTGGCGGAATTGATCTTGCCACCGAAACAAATGTTAGATTTTTACCGTTAAAAACTTTAGACATTAACATTGATAATGTTCACTGGCTGCAATTGATCTGATGCCCATCGCTATATTTTCTAATCTTGTTTTTTTTTTCTTTTTTTTTTTTTCAAACATTTGAGTTGCCATTTTACAGTCTGCGGAAATTACAGTAAAATACGTCAAATCTTTCTTTTTTTTTAATTCAAACCAAAAATCTATTATGCATTTTTTTCCGGAAATTTTAAAATTCCAACACCAACATTAAATTACGAACGTGTGTCACAAGTGCAAATAATTCTATTCCTCTAACACTAGTCACTGAAAGAAAATCGCGTATCGGCTGATCAGGCAAGAGTTTAATTTCAAAGACAAGCTAATTTCTTTTAGCAACTATACATAAAAAAAAAATCAGAAAGATGTAAGAAAATTTGTCTAAAATTTGTCCAGTATTTGAGATTTCTCAAACTTATCTGAAAATGAAATCATCCAAAACAGGAAATACTCATTTGTTGAGTTTTAATGATGAAATACGCCTGCTGGTTTAGTTAAATAAGGACGGAGAGCAAAGGACTTTGCGGACAAAGGTCAAGGTTGTTGCATAGCCGTAGATTGGGCGACAATTGAAGTTTAATTTCCTGAAAATTCTATAACAACAGAAATAAATAGATAATACCCCTGCTAGCAGCAGTATAATTGCATATTATTGTTAAATCAGGTCTCTATATAAACATGATATGTATTAGAAAGATAATGAGTGTATATATATATATATATATATATATATATATATATATATATATATTCTAGCATTTACATTAAGGCATTAATTAATTTAGGTTTGTTGTCAAGTTTTTTGAATGATCATATACTTGTCTTTTGATTGGTCATTAGTGCTTACGTAACAATGTTTACCCTATTAGGATGAGTTTGGGTGGTTTTGAACTTTTTAAAACTCTTTATTCGGAGGTCAACACCATTACTTGACAAGACACCAGAAGTGTTGAATATATATATATATATATATATATATATATATATATATATATATATATATATATATATATATAAGTGTAAAATAGTTTTATATTGTAACATTTGAATATATATTAACGAGTTACATGTAAAACACGACATATTCTGTCTATATCTCTGAGATGAGGTATTATGATTACTTGCATTATTTGGACTATTATATCCACATCTTCATTGCCATATTCACAACGTTTCGGCCGTTGTACGCTCCGGCCTTCGTAAGAAGGTGATTGGAATATTGAACAGAACCCTTTATTCCGTCCACCGGGATAGATTGTTCTAGTTCCATGTGTCATGCCTCTCTCGGAAGCATATGGCCCGTAGAAATTTTGGTTCACCACTGCTCTGGCCTGGTATTGAACTCACAACTCTTTGGATTTAGCTGACCACATATAGAGGAAAAAAAGGAAATCATCGCCCCCTCTGGGATGAGGTTGAAATAATAGACAGAGGAATCAGCTAGGCCACAAAAATGTCTTGAGCCGACCAAGCATAGAAATGAATACGATTTAGGAACCAGTAATAAGGAATGATAGAGAAAAGCAATGAATAACAACAAAAATTGCAATATAAGCTCTGGTAAAAAATACAATAATAAGAACAAAAGAAATTGCAATAAGAGCACTGGTGAAAAATAATTACTGAGACATTAGGTTTATAAGTCCCCAAAATTCGGCCCATTGTATAAAGACGTTGGTTGCATCTAGTGACTAGACCCAAAGAGTTCAATACTAGGCCACTGCAGTAGCCTGCTATTTGGTGAACCAAAACTTGGAGAGTTGAGTTAAAGGGGAGTAATTTGGAGATCCAGAAGAGGCATGGCACGTGGAACTAGAAAAATCTACCCATCTACACGAATTAAAGGGTTCGATTCGAAATTCCAATCACGCGAGGAAGGCCCGAGCGTACAACGGCCGAAACGTTGTGAATATGGCAATGAAGGTGAGGATAACAGTCCAAATAATGTAAATAATTCAAATAGAAAACTTTTTATTCTTTATTCATATTAAATATTGTATTATCTACATTGCAATGATATTTACATTGCAATGGATATAGAAATCGGCACACCTACATATCCTATTAACCTGTGAATTTTGATAAAAACTTACACGTTCCCACTTAAATACATTTTATTTTAAATAGCTAAAGATCATGTCATAATATTTTTCATGATTTTATCATCATACAATTTCATTTTAGGATCAGATTTAGTATTTGATGTAATGTCATATTTAATTCGGCACAACGTTATTTTCTTTTTCTTTTTTTACAGTTATTGAATATGTAGCGGTGTAATTAATATCCAGATTAATCTGAGCCTTCCAGTAGTGAAGACAAAATGTTTTCAGAAAAGAAATAACGTGAATGTAACAAAGGAATCCAGGCAACGAAACAAATTATATATCACAAGTAACGTGTATAAAAATAGGTGCGATTCTGGTATACTACTGAAATAAAAAGTCTTTGTGGTAAAAACAAAGTCCTTTTTTATTGAAACTGTTAGTGTTTATGATCTGTGTTTGAAAATGAACATAGAAGAAAATAACCTTAAGGTCAGTAGAGCAACCAACTGTCACTAATTGTGAGCGATAATGAGATTCACCGGAGTCAAAAAAATCGTGCTGGCTCAACAGTAGGAGTAGGGGACTTGGTCTCCATGTGATGTGTTCGCTTCGAAAGACCTTTTCTCTGCTGAATTTGTTGGTTCGTATTTTGCGTTTTATGTGATCTTATGGACTAGTCTCCTGGGATTAGGAATTGGGGGGGGGAGGATTATACATTTTTAGATTTAATTAAGTAATTGTCACTTGTATAATATTCACAGCATTTTTCATTTGTCGCAATAGATTACTTGATTCATTTGACTACAAAATTGAACGCGTACCGTATCCTTGATTTTATGGATACACGGGTTACTTCCATATTCATCAATACATCATGGAGTGAAATAAAGCTCGTTCAATGCGTGCTGAGATGAATGCTTATAAATCTGATTTTAATTGTTTGATTTATATTATATTGGCATTTCAATAATAATGTAATTTAACAATCCACGCACACATGACACTTTTCAAACTGAAAAATTAAACGATAGATGAAGAGTAAATATTTTTATATTATCCAGAATTAATATACAGTGGAAATATCGTGAATATATTTCCTAAATTATTTTTATTGCAATCACAGTAGGTTGTAAGGATTACATTAAATCATTATTGTTACTATTATTATTATTGGATGCCATGAATACAAAAGCAGTGTTGTAGTCGGTATGCATTGAACCACATGACAAACGCAGAGAAAACTGAATTCATTGGTGCACAGTAAATGACCAAGCAATAATAACCAAGATCTGGTTTGAAGAACATCCAAGACACTCGTGGACAGGAAAAATCCTCGGCGGAGGCATAAACAAAAACAGATATACTGCCTAAACATTGATAAACAATCTAGAAATGCAGTACTACACTCTAAAACATAACCCTGTGCTGATTGTGGGAATGATCACTTCCTAGTTGTATGAAAACTAAAGGTAAAATTAGAAAATTGAAAAGAACTCAAAGCAACACATAAACTACAAACTTTTTGGAGGGCTAGGACCAATCACGTCCTAACAATGACACGTCATATGAAAAAAAGCTTATAATGAGAAAATTCCTTCATGTTGATTATTTTTATAGCTGTCAGCTAAGGGTAGCAAATATTCAAAGAAAATTAACTGGCATTTATATTCTTGCAACAAATTATTTTAAATACCTAAACTTATGAAACAACAAGTATTCATAAAGCTTTCCTCCTCCCCATCTTCCCCATCACCTCCTTCTTTGTCTTTAATCGTTTGATCGTTTCATCTGTCATGCACGTGTCAACAATTTGATAGTAAAACTTGTGGATAATATTTTTTAAACTTTTCATTTGTAAAATTGGTTAAATCGTTACATTTTTATCTCAAAACAACACTGATTTGCCTTGTAATATTTATATTGATTCATATTATTTTCTCAGATCTGAAATCAGTGGTCAGTTTCTCAATGTAAACAAACGATTTTAATTGTGCACAATTTTTTGTATAAGTAACGTATGACTTTTTCATATTACTTCTTCAGTTAAAGTTTAATGAAGTCACTGTATTTTTACAATATAGTGTAATGTGTTTTCTAATATTAAAGTTAATTTTGATAATTTTTATACTGTTCGTTTCTAATTTCTCAATATAACAATGAATATACCGACACTTTCAAAGAATTTAAGAAATTTAAGAAAATGATTTGTAATTTCATTGTATGTTTGTATTTCATTGTATGTTTGCATTCACATCTAGGCTGGTGCTCCTGCTATATATATTTAGAGAACATGATAAAATCCAAAGAAGAATTTGCAATATTATTGGTCTTGACCTGACATGTCGGCTTCAGTTACTTTCCCACCGACGTAATGTAGGTTCCCTGTGCCTTTTCTGTAAATACTGTCATGGAAATTGTTCTGATGAAGTTTCCTCTATGGTACCTAGACTTTATGAATTTAAATGCAGCACTAGATTGGCGGAAAGGTCTCATCATTTTACAGTTGAAATGGCTAAATGTAACCATAAGCTCTATGCTAACAGTTTCTTCTGTCGCACCTCTCTCTTGTGGAACTCTCTTCCACCTTCTTGCTTCCCAGTCAACTTTGATCTTCAAAAATGTAAATGCAATGTCAATCGTTATCGGCTGTCTTTATAATTCCTGTTCTTTTATTTTTCTCTCTCTTTAATTGTGTTTTTTCCTCATATTCTCTAACACTCAGTAACCCCTTACCTCTTAGTGTCTTTATTGCCTTACTTGGAGTGAAATGATTAACAAAATGTTGATGCTTAATTGCTTCTAATTCGTTTAACTATCGATATCTGATTACATTTATCGATATATGATTCGAATGATAACATCAAAAATATGAAAGTTTTGATGAAAAAAATTCCAGTTGAATATTTTAGCTAATTAAAATATTTCCAGTAACTCAAACTTTGTCTTTAATTCTAAATTAATCTTAGTAAAACTTAGAGATTTCTCTGACCGAATATACAATATTTTTCTGAAAGAATATGCAATCATCACGCAATGAAAGAATATAAGATATTGAAAGCGGAAATGAGGAGCATAAAATATGGAAGTCGAATAAATTTAGAAAGTAAGAAACTATTATGCAACCGGGGAAGTGAAATAATTCTGTAAATCGCTGGAGGTAAATTATGGAATCTGAAGAACAGCACAGAATTGAAGATCAAACAAAAATCCCCAGGAATGGTAGTTAACTAAGTAGAAATTCTGTGTAAATGGCGATCATGAAAATATTTAGCGCAGTGTTTCATTTAGTTCGTGCAACAAAAAAGGATTCGTAGACTTTAAAAGCAAGAATAAGTAGGTGATTAATGTACAGAAAGTAGAGGCGTGAGAAATGTTAATGCCTTGCAGTTGATTGATTTGATGTTGAAGCCTATAAAAAGAAACTCTTGAATGGAACACGGCTGACATATAGAGGCTCCATTGATACCCGTGCTCACCAGATTTAAATTCTACTACAGACATCATTAAATTCACTGCAATAACATCCATCAAATACAACTCAGTTATGGACAGCTCTGAAATGCGTCTACATAGATATAACCACGTAACATCTTATGCCCCTCTTAGACTATGCCATTTCGCACAATCACAGTTATTCAGGAGAATAATGTCCTTTATTTAAAATTTCAATTTATTAATTTATTTAAGCTATTAACAATGTTCACAGCACCTTAATTGAAACTATATCGATGCCACATCAAAATAGACATCTTGCACACATGAATCCACTCTTCTGAATTAGCAAATAATGTATTTTGTTACTTTATAGATAATGTTTGAAGTACTATACGATTTCTAGTATAACTATTTTTCCAGTTTTCGGGATTCTTGATAACACTATAGGATATATTGAACTTATCACAAAACCATTAAGGGGAAAGTCGTAAAGTGCTAATTTCAATGCAGCGTGACAACGAAATAGTTCAGCAGTTAAACAGTTAAACTGACCAATTTTGTCTGAAAAACGTTCCTAATTACAAGCGAGAAATTTATTTGAGAACTAATAAAAACTATTCAAAACTAATTTTTCTGTAATGAAATTTAGATTTTACGCTTCCTTTTTTACACAAGAAGATGAAAAATACGTTAAATATTAACTTGCATTTAAGAAAAAAATAACCTTAAACTTGTGTTACAGTTTTACTACATCCACCCAAAGATTAATATTAATAATAATAGAAATACTCCGATGCTACACCAGTCATAGCCCTCCTGGCTTCTATTGGAAGTGTTAACATGTACACGTTTTTTGCTTTGGTTAATTAAGAAAGCCTACAGTATATCTCCCGCTCAATACCACAGAATTACTTGTCAGTTGCTTGACCTTCACCAGTTGTGCATGTTTTCTAAGGGCAGACACGGTGTGCATCTTTGTTCATAATCGAGAGTAGTGGAAGAGCATCATGGACGTGTGTCGAGAGGGTTGTTTTAAGTTTGAATGATGAGACAGTCAACCTGGCAGTTACATCTAGATATTTGGAAACGCCCTTAAATGGATGCGATCTGAGCCGTCTGGGTTACTCGAGCTGAAGGTATTTCTAATTGTGCTCTATATGCAGGGTTATGCACTGCTTTTATCAAAACCTGTCGACATATTGAGCGAATTTGGCTGTAACGCATGTACCTGGCATACCCTGATCAAACAGAGTGTTATGATGGAGCTTCGTATATTTGTACCCCAGTATCACTTTGTTGGCGTGCAGATATCTTAATCAACAACAATAATAATAATAATAATAATAATCGAAATACTAACGGAAACATCCTGTAGTTTCTTGGTTGTGGTTATATTAGCATTGAAAATAAGTTTTGAATATGACAACAGCTTCAAAATAAACCTTAACTACGTTTTTGTTTATACAGGCTTGTTTGCTGATCATTACTTAACAACTGTGTTATTTAAATGGTTATGACATTAAGTAGAGATATGTTTCTCCAGTAGGTTGTGCAGCTTAAATTAGATTAGAATGAAAGGAAAGCAAATTCCCTTACGGTGTAAATTTATTGCTTCAGCCAAATCTGAAATATATATAATCGATGTCACGAAGTTGCCTTGTGATTTCGTGTTATTAAGCTTCTTTTTAACAGCTTGTTATCGCAATCTGTTGTGCAAGAAAACACAACACTATGACTGCATAATAACCTAAATCAAAATGTTTCTTTCGAAAATCTAAAATATACAAGTTTCGGTGTACGTACTTTCATGCGTATGTCACAAAAGAATCTCCCGCTAACAAAAAAGAAAAAGAAATGTAGGTGGAGTTTCTTGTTTAGAATGGATTACCAGTTTGTTTGAATTATTTGTTAAATCGTTTTAATTAAACTAGAAAGAGCATAATTATGGTTGAGCTGATGACATAACTATTTTTTAAAACGTTGTTATTGAATTATTAATACTATTTCTCAAATGAAAGAAAGCTAATAACTGTATCAAGTTGAAAAATAATTATTTCAATTCATTGAAGTTTGTCGTTTCAGTCAAAAGAAGAAATTTCAAAGAAGAGATCTTTGAAATTCTCTTCTATAGCGGCAATTCAAAGTTTAAGAGAAATATTAATGGTTGTATCGAATTCCATTTTGGTAGTTAGGTTAACTGTGACTTAAACCACTCATAAAAATCTTTCTTCACAAATCAGATGTGAAAGTGATCTTTAGCATGGTTATCATTTTACTTAATATTTCGTTTTTGGGGATATTCCTTCATTATATTGCTTTATAAAATAACTAATTAAATAAAATAATTTTATTATCAGCTAAAATAGTTCCTTTTTCAGATTGAAGTTATTATTCTTGGTCACAGTATACATTAGAAGACAATCCAATTACGCTACATACCTGGTTCCTTTGTGTTCAGGTTACTTAAAAGGAAATCCATGTAAATTTATACCATCCTACAGAAAGCTAATGAAAATCTATTAAAAAAATATATATTAAGTTACATTTTTGCCTTTCAAACAGTATCAGAAAACAAGTCGCAAAAACGTCTATTATTTTTCATAAAATATTAATCCATGAGGATCGGACTCACTATAGTAACCAGGTTCTATTAGGCTTGCTTGTTGCAATATATCCATATAATTTCTGCAAAAGTTATACTGAATTTCCTTTTTCTTTTTTTTTTTTACATTTTTATTAGATCTATCTATAAATAATAATATTAACACAAAAACTTCTTAACGCAAAGTCTTCTTAGAACAATAGTATCTTAGTTCCTTCAAACACACAAACTTACTTAACTCCACCATATATAGATATAAATATGATAAATATACCAGGTAAACTTCAGCTTAAAATATCTGTTTTATTAGAAATATTCGTAATAATTAATTTGATGGTGTCAGATACAACTCAAATGTTGTTCATTATATTCTAAATTGATATATATATATATATATATATATATATATATATATATATATATATATGTGTGTGTGTGGCATCCACAAACAGACTGTTTCGATGTATCACAGCTCATCAATGTGGCTAGATATCCAATTGCCTCAACCCAGGATCGAAACGCAACCGATTTGGCATCAGTCGGAGATTTTTCCCCTGAGCTATCAGCTCCCGGCAGAGAGGAAGGTGAATTTTTACGTATTTATTTTAGAATAAACACGCCAGTGACTCAGAGAGCTCACTTCATAGGACAGCTTTTGCATCAGCAGTAGCAGTCACTGTTTACAAATTCGCACTTTTCCCTCTAAAGTGCTCGGCCGAATTTTATTTATTCGGGTGCGTATATATGTGTCATAATAATATATAATAGTATAGTTATTGATAATTATTTTTTAATTTCAGATATACAAAAATTTGGTATGGTTCGTCAGAAAAATATGACCTCAAAAGAGAATGGTGATATTATAAAGTGGTGGGATGACAACATTGGAAATTAAAGAAATTGTTAAACATTGATAAGATAAGAACAAGGAAAAATCTGGCTTTAAGAATGTCACAAAATGAGATTTGCGAAAAATGAAAAGGGCAATAAATAAGAAAAATCGATTAACAAGCATGAAAATATTTGAAGCTGCGTTGCGAATATAAATGAGAGAAAAGATGCAGAATATCAAGAACATTGGTTAAAGATATATAAACAAGCAAACTGTCACAAGTAAGGAAACATGAAAAGAAACATGTAATTTAAACGTATAAATACATAAAAACCGATTTATCAACAGTAATTTTAATGTTGAATGTAACGCTGCAATAGGTGGGCATAATAGCTCGGCTAGAGGCTTGATCCTTAGAAGACAACAGAGGGAGGCGGAATAATATTTTTACTAGTATTGTAGACATTAAAATTGTAGTTCTCTCAAAATTTGATGACGGTATTCAAGATCAATTCAGAAAATGATTATGTTGTCGGAATGACATTTGTCAGTGACACAGATCACCACCAAGTAACTTTGAGCTAAAGAGTATCTTAATGTAATATAATGCTCTTTTACATTCTGCAAAGAGGACTATCGTCCAACGGGTCAAAATATTTAAAAGATACCAAATTAATGGAATGGCCTAAAGTCTATCTAGATAGCAAACTTTTGGTTCGTCGTTTTAAAAAATGTATATGAGAATGGAAAACGGTGTAGAAGTAAAGATATCTAGAAAGCAATAAAACTGCTGCAAGTAATGTTAAAGTTGAACCAATAGGAAAGTTAACAAAATCGATGAAAGACTGAAGATTACATTAATGTATAACAATGAAATCATAATTTATTCAAGTATATCGTATACATATATATCTGATTAACATATATATATATATATATATATATATATATATATATATATATATATATATATATGTGTGTGTGTGTGTGTGTGTGTGTGTGTGTGTGCGTGTGCGTGTGTGTGTTAATCAGATATATGTTTCTATAAGTGATACCCTTTGAATTTATTTATAAATAAAAATGTATGTTGTACTTAATTTGCTTGCATAATAAAATGTCTTTACAAAACAAATGATTATCAATATGGTTTAAATTACCTTTGTATTAACTTTGATCCTTTATCGCTTAATTCGGTTTTTATAATAAGAATATTTCTAGAAAACTGTGTAAGTGATGTTAATGGCTATATACTATTTGAAATAATTTATCTTAATTTCAGCTTGGAACAATAAATATCATTAACAACTGAACAACTCGCATGACTATATCAGCAGATACTGCATATGACTGTGATTGTACAGAACTCGAGTGTTGATGGTAATAGTGAAAATAACCGTTTCCATACAGGAAAAAATCAGCATTCATTGATTAAAAAGCGTCGCTGTCGGTTGAAATTTATAAAATCTTTTCTTTTAAAACAGTTTTTCAGATTTCTCAAGTTTATTGTTATCACTCTTTTTAGTATTGATTGGGGTCATTTTTAGTATTTGGGGGTTCCTTTTTCAGTGTTTAAATGAGGGGCTCCTTCCAAACCTTTTCTTTAAAGTAGAATGGAAAATCAACATTATATCATTATTTTCCTTACGTTCTATCCATTTTAGTTGTTGTTGCTGTTAAAATTTTGGATAGGTTTTTGTTTGTGCTTCTGTGGCGCCAGTCTGTAGTGCCCAATGAAAGATTGTCTTCCTTAAGAACTGAAGGATTCCTTCACTTGAAACCATTTTTAATGATTGATCTGAGAAAATGCTTGTATGTCGCTGATAGTTTAGACATTTCTGAACTAGTTCAATGCAATGCATGTCTTTCGTATGAGTCTAGATCTGACTAATATTCTAGTTTTGTAGAATCTTACGGTGTTGAAGAAAAGTATCCCGAGCGCAGTATATCCTGTATTCAATTTCCTTATCTCTGATACTAAATTTGTTGTAATTGATTCATGTATCGAGGTATTTGAAGTGTTTAAAATTTATTAATTCCACATTCTGAATTTTTAGTATTGATTCAGGATATGTGCTATCACTACTCTCATTCCAATTCCAAATCATAAGTTATGTTTTGGAAAGGTTTATCTTGTCCTACTTCTTGGAATGCTGCTTTTTTGTTCAAGATCATTCTTATACAAACTATGAATAACTATGTCATCAGCATATCCCCCGCCATCGTCAGTACACTGGTCTCTTTAGGATAAACAAGAGTGCTTTTCTTAGTAGTTTCATTTTGGATGTGGTATGAAATTTCCAAATGACAAATGTTCATTTCTTCACTTCTGTGCTTGTTCACGTGTAAAGCATAGTCTAGGAAGAGAGATTAAATAGATTGGCACTCTCATTTCCTCTTTGTGCTCCTGATGATGTTCGAAATGATTCAGTTTTGGGGTCTTCACTAGACATTTAGTACTTTGTGGATCGATACAGTTCCTCTATCAGATCAAGGCATTCGGTGGAGTCAGAATTTAGAAAATCATTTCTGATGGATGAGAAAATAAAGTCTCTATTGTTGGTCATACACTGCTGCCAGATCAGCATAACAGGCATACAACTTTCTATTCGATAAATACGCAATTTCATGGAGTTGTTTAATGATATATATATATATATATATATATATATATATATATATATATATATATATATATATATATACCATCATTTCTCGAAAGTCAAATTAGGTTGTCAGAAGTTGACTTCTATAGAATGGTGAGAGGCTATTTAATAAGATATCCATTACTACTTTCCCCATAATGTGCCCAATTGAAATACCTCTGTACATGTGTAAAGACTTCACAGTTATCCTGTCTTCCTTCTTCTATTGTATGCAGTAGCGACAGTTGTGTATGAATCAGGTGATAGAAGTAAAAATATAGGTTGAACAGGTCTGGTGAGAAGACGCATCCTTGCCTTACGCACCTTTCTATTTTTGTATATTCACTTAACTCGTTCTCTATGCGCATGCATGCTGTTTGCTGCTAGTAAAGGTTCTTGATTATTCTGATATCCCACCCGAATATATCAAGATTGCTGAGCAGTTCCATCATATCCTTGTGGCGTACTTTGCCGAAGGCCTTTGCGTAGTCTATGAAACGTAGGTACACGTCCTTCTGCATCTGTATCGCTCTTTCTGATAACATTCTGAGCATTCTGTTCCCTGTTCCGGTGTCTTTAACGAACTCGCATTGTTCTTGTCCTATCTCTGGCCTGATTCTGCTGCGCGCTCTAGTCAACAGAATACGGATGATGAGTTTTGTCATGTGGCTCATCAGGCTTATTGTTCGGTGGAATTCGCATTCGTTTGCGCCTGGTTTCTTAGGTATTTTCTTATATATTTGTAATTTCGGTGATCTTGTCTATGCCAGTCATCTAAGGCTGTCAGCATTTCCGCTACAATTCCGTCTGGCCCAGCTGCCTTGTTTCTGTTCAATTTGGCCAATTCAATTTGGAATTTTTACTTCGGTTTTCAGAATTCCAGGTCCGTCGGTAGTTCTGTGTATTGCTCGTCGTTCCCTTTCATCGTGGAAGAGTTCTCCAATATACTTGCTCCAGCATTGAAGAATTTTTTTCTTCTCTAATATGAGTGTTCCATCTTTTGATTTTAGGCAGCCTGTTGACGAGCATGTCTTCTGTCCTGTTAGTTGACTTATTTGTGCATGTCTCTTTTGTTGGTAGTACTCAATCTTTCTATTCCTGCACATTTTTTGTTTAGCCATTCTTCTTTAGCTTGCCTGCATTTGGTCCTTATTTCATTGTGTAATTTTCTGTACTCCGTTCTGTATCTTGGCAGGGTTTTCTGTCTCCCTTCCATCATGTCGAGAATCTCATCAGTCATCCAATCGATTCTCCTGCTCCGTCCTGTGTCCTTTGGGATCATATCGTCTGCTGATGTCACTAAAGCGTCTCGTAGTGCGTCCCATTTTGAGTTTCCATTGCTTGCCTCGTATCTTCTCTTCACCTTGTCTATATATTTTACTTTTAGGTTAGGATCAGTCAGGGGTTTGTTGTATTACAGTTTAGGTGCTGCATTAGGCTTCTTCAGTTTCCGCAGTCCCACTCTTAGTTTACATATAAGAGGGCGATGATCGCTTCCGCTGTTGGCACTTGGGTAGGTTTTGCAGTGAATCATTGCATTCCTGAATCTTTTGTTGATGGTTATATAATCAATTTAGTTTTTAGTTTCTCCTCCTGGACTCCTCAATATCCATAGCCGTCTCGGATGATCTTGGAACCATGTGTTGGCTATTACCTGGTCATTGGCTGTGTAACATTGGATCCATTTTTCTTCGCGTTCGTTGCGGGTTCCTAGCCCGAATCTTCCTGCTATATGCCCTGTCCTTTCTCTGCCTACTTTGGCGTTTAGGTCTCCCATGATAATGATGATTTCCTGTGATTTGCATAGAGCTTTGGCACTGTCCAGCATGGAGTAGAAAGATTCGATGTCCTCCTCCTTGCTTTGTGCCGTCGGTGCGTAAACTACTATAATAGCTACGTTGAACGGCTTCCCTTTCAACTACTCTAACAGAATTATTTGGGAAAGATGGTGGTATCCTTGAACGAATTTCTGAAATGCACTATCTAGTATTAGTCCTACTCCTTTGTCGTTCTTCTCGCTGCCTTCATAAATTATCCTGTTTGTCGCTGACGAAATAACCGTTGTTTGGCAATCTGGTTTCACATATACAAGAATGTTGATGTTTTGTCTGTTCACCTCTTGTTTAAGTTGTTCAATATTCGGACGTTCCATGTCTTGAGAGTTAATTTGTATTTGATGCGAGCAGTCGCAGGATAACGGCCCGGTGACACCTGTCGCTCATATCGTTCCTTTCCGAGCGAGGGATCGATTCCGAGGAATTTTATCCCTTTTACGCCATTTATGCTAGCAGTCACTGGAAGATGGTCAGGAGACACCTGTTGCGCATGTCGGTCCTCACTGGGCGAAAAGCTAATTCCCATAGACTTACCCCTCTTCACGTCGTTAGTTTTCGTATAATCTGTGTTGTAAGCCATGATTTGTCTTGGGATTGACAGAGGAGTGGTTTTCCGTTGTTTTCTCCGCTTTGGTTTATGAAGACACAACTTCTAGTTAACTGACTCAGAAAGTTCCTCCTCTCGACTACTCTTCCTGAAAGAACTCAATAATGTAAAACAGACACGAGTTAACAATGTCTTCCCTAACCACCTTATAGACCACCAAATTAGACTATTCTTTCCCAAAGTAAATAACAATGACAGTGAACACAGTCAAAAATAACAAATGTTTTCTACAAAAACCAAATGCACATCAACTACAAACAAGATGAATCTTCACTTAGAAATATCATAAAGAAATACACTGCCCCAATTGACCTGGAAAAAAAATCAAATTAATTATCTAGAACAAAAAATTTAAAACAGCTAAACTTATCCTCAAAAATAACAACACACCAGCAAAATCAAAATTACAACGAACATTATCTATGAGTTTAAATGCCCCTCAAGAACTGTAGTGGACTCCCTGGAGTGGGGGCGATATGAAACCACGGCCCGAGCGCCCCCGTATGATGAGGTCACAAGGGGCCTGCCAATATTTTTCGTATTAAAGACGTGAAATCTGACAAGGTGAAACAAAATAGACAACACAACGAGGATACGTATGATTAATGCTAAATTTATTATATAAAGAAGAAACCAGTGGTGTATATTGGTCTGGCAATAGTGGTAATGGTGGTCGGACTGGTCGTGTCAAGGGTTGGATTGGTGAAGTCGATGGTTGGACGTTGAGATCGACGACGGGATGCTGAGGTGCGTTCGTTCCGGTCGTGTCGACAGTTGGACGTTGCAGCGCAGGCATTGCTTGTCGGTGTCGAAAAGCTCCCGTAGTAATTACAACTAGGGAAGATTGGTTGGTCGTCGCAGGTGATTGGCTGATCGTCGCAGGTGATTGGCTGGTCGTCGCAGGTGATCGCTGCTGGTCTGGTTTCGAAATGGACGTGTCGGGAAGGAACGGGGAGCTGGCCTTGCGATGTTGTTGGGCATATCGAATGCCCGGTGCTGGCGTTGCGTGTCTGCTGGTGGAGTCCGATATTGAAACCTCCCGTAATAATCATAAGCGTCGTGTACGGGAAAGGTTACGGACGCACGTACAGCCAGTAGGGACAGAATGCCGAGAGTCGAACATGGGCAAGTAAAGAGGCAAAGTAAAGAGAGAAAGAAAGGTAGATCCAACTCGCGTCCAGTTGGCAAACAAAAAAAAATGGGAGCGTAACTTAATACACAGCCAGGGTCGGCGTCCTGGCCACAAAGGCCAGGAGCCTGCGTACCGGCCGTTCAGTGCCGACCGGTCAGTGCCAGGAATTCGGCGAGAAGTTGCTGTGTTATGCTAAGGGAGACTAATAACAGACATGGTCTCAATAAAATGCTATAAAATCTCTCTAAAAAAACGAGTTGAGATTTGCTCCGCAAAAATTAAGGTCTAAAAATCCTTAGATGTGTATTACGACTAGGTTCGTAATACCAAAGAACTAAAAGGTAATTGGCTCATCTCTGAAACGAAATTACCAGCGTGTAGGGAACACGATCGAAAGGTCATGGTTGAAATGGCCTGTTCTCTTCCGCTTTAGGGAGCGGCCAAAGGCAGCTGCGACAGGACTGTGTTCCTGATCAAACCGAATTCATAAATAATTAGATCGGTTACACTACTACATGCCTATCCAAACGACTTATGTTACACCTATCCGACCACATCTCTATTAGAATCCATTTAAACACACACACACAAACTTACCAGACTCCATCCGAACCATATTAGTAGAAAATACAAACATAATAACCTCATCCACATGTAAAAAAAGATTAAAAATAATGGAAGCCTTAATAATAAAAAAGAAAAAGCCAACACTTAATAATATTAACTACGAACACGGCCACAATGTGCTGTGTTCGGAAAATAAAACATCCCAATAACTCTAGAAACATACACATAACCCATAGCCACAATTAAAAATAAAAAAATAAAATCATACTTTATAATAGCTAAAAGTATAACCAAAATCGCTTGGAATTACTAAACATTTGGACAGTTTCTACACACTCTGTGTCCAGAAAAGTAAACACTTTTTCAAACACAAGAAAAATTAAATAAAAAGTCATCCTCTATTTACACGTCTCTTATTTTAATTCCCAGGTAAGGAATCAATGGTACAATGGATTTCTTACCCAACATTATTTCCTACTACTCCAAACGCTATTTTGTGGATACCCATGTCTGAAAAGATGCCCTGTTTATAAACACTGTAATTTACGTCTACATTTAATGTAAAATATGAATAATTTTCGCTCGGTTGTTTTGGTTTGAAGAATAACCTAGAACTCTCTGCTGCCGTCGGCTGATGTAATCAAAAAGTCGTCATAGTTACGAATGAATTGCTCAATCACATCCTTCCGATTCCACTTGCAGATTTATTTAGAATATCTCTTTGTACTTGGATGTTTTAAATTATACAAAGTCAAAATCCTTTATCTCTGGAGAAATGGTCAAAGGTCAAATTCATTTTTTCTTGACCCGATGGTCCAGAAAAAATGAATATTCGTGGTTATTGTGTCTACATTATTTTCGTTGTATCACCTCAATTTGGAAAGTCGGAAATAACTCATGCTATAGATTGGTGTTTTACCAGATAAGCCAAATGACAATTAATTGACAATTTTCTGTGTATTCAGAATTAAACGAAAAGCCACCGATACAGGTGGGAGTGGTCGTATTGATAGACTATAAAGACATAAACAAACGCCTGCAGGGTTTAAAACTCTGTGCTGACCTGACAGAGCTGTAAACACTAGACCACCGTAGTGTTAGTAACAAGTGAAGTCGAGTATTTCTTGTTACCCAACCCTTCACATGTACTCTACATTCGTCTTACACTTTGTGTAAGAGATCGTTGTTCAGGCACGGACCAGCAAATGAGTTTGAACACTCACGTATGTATTTATTTATTTATTGTATATGTAACGGAAGAACATAATACTGCAGTGGACATTTCCCTATATATTTCAGAAACAGCTTAACCAGGAAAAAAGCACCCACTGTACCTAGAGGAGTGGCGCGTTCAATTTAACATGGGTTTTAAATGTTTTTGGGGTTAGTGGCCTGTTTAAAATGACATTTTTAGATTGAATAATGATCTCACCTTTTTATTTCAAATGTTAAAATGTTCATCACTTTGTGCTGTTTATTTGCTATGTTCATGTTGATCTTTTATTAATTCTATCAATTTATTGACAAAAATACACACATTGACTCCAATTTCCTTAATAATATGAATGATTGATATATAATAAGTGAATAATTAGTAGTCAGTTGGGTTTCTGTCTATCCGTAAAATTACAAAATTTTATGGATTTGGATTATTAGGATTTCTGATTATATGTTGTACAAAATCAGTTAAAAATAAAGTAAATTTATTTAAGCCGAAATCAGATATATTTTTCAGTTTATCACCTAACTCTCAACATTTTTATCCAGAAATCTGAATCTGATTTTTTCTTTTTCCTAGTCTACTTATTTTAAAAAAATAAAGCATCTGTGTTATTCGTACACGAAGTTTATGACCCATTCTGACTCTGCTCGGTTGAGAAGTAGGTAAAATCACCACCCGACAGTAGTTTTTATCATTCACGTTTGCGATAGCAGGAAAGACTGATAATAAGCTATCATCATAAATGTCTACCTGTTAACAGGTATACAAAATCAAAGAGAAAAATGTCCACACTAAGGAAAATAACCCGCTTTATATTAAAAGAAAACAATACGGCTTTCTAAATTAATTGAATTATATCAATCGTTTGATTTTTTAAGTAAATTTACAAAAAAAAAGAAAGAAAGAAATTAGAATAAATTATTAACATAATAAGATATAAATTCTTATATATTATTTTATTACATATGTAGAAGCTATCGCTGAAGACCAAGTGACAGCAAGCTATTTTTCTTCTCTTTTTCTTTCTATCTTTCCAATTTTAACTTATGTAGTGTTTTTCTTATGTAAGGACGAGGAAATTAACCCCGGCGTAAAAACCAATTCGATTGTTTATTATTGCTATGAAAGACTGAAATGAGGCAGCATTTTTTTAACCCGTGCAGGACGTAGAAATAATAAGTTTCTTAAATGAAAATTTGAAAAAGAAATTTAATAAAATGTATTCATTTTGTTTGTGTTGTTTTTGTTTTCTAAATAAATGAACATTATTAATTGCACGACCTACGCAAACATCACGGCTGACTTAGAAAGCATAGTAACTTTAATAAATCATCAGTTTCTTATGCCCTCGTGCAGAACAGACACAACCAATAATAAAGAAACTATTATTACAGTTCTTTTTTTTTCTTTTATTTATTTATTTATTTATTTTCAAACACTTCTCATTGTTCTAGTTTTCATTTCCAATGCCAAGAGATTTTTTTTAAATAACGAAAGATGAAAATATATTACAAATAATAGAATTTAGTTTCTGTTGAAAATGCGTTGAAAACCAATAAGAAATGAGTAAATGAGAGAAAATCATTTCCTAACTTTATCTTCACAACATTGAGATGAAATAGTATTCTGATTTTTGATTTTCCGTATTTTTGCTAGTACCTCCCGACCAGATCCCACAATTTCACACAAAAAATTCTTTTTCATTATTTGGAATGACCATTATTCCTCTCATAAAAAACAAATTTAAAATTGGAGTTTTTATTTTGGTAATATTTTCCGTTTAATCAAATTAATTAGTCAATAAAAGAAAAAATCAGTTATTTAAACACGTAGGTACATCAGTAATTCAGTAGTCTAATGATTTTTTTAAAAAACTAAAGCATTTATCATGTTAAGGACTTTCTTTGTATAAATCATATAATTAGTTGAGATGGCTTGATGCAACCGAAAGTTCTATGTTAACCGTTTCTTTTCTCGTATTTCTCGCTTGCGTAACTCTCTTCCGTCTTTCCAACCAACGTTAATCTTCAAAAATTAAAAATAAAATGCAATGTTAAATCTGATTACTCTTCTTTTGTTCTTGATCCTTAGTAATGTTTCTTTTTTCTAATTCACCCACATCCAGTAACCATTTGTGTCTTATTGGTTTTTGCTGCTTTGCTTGGGGTGAAATTGATTTTTAAAAATTGAATTCACTGTTTTCTGTGAAGAGCAAAATAGTGAATATCTATCACTGTAACTACTGGTGGGTCTGGGGAGACGTGCACGCCTATATGTACATATTGGCTGCCCACTATTAAATGTGACAATTTTTTAAAGCTATTATTCCGTATTTGCCTGCACAAGATCATTAAAACGTGAACATAATTAGAATTTGTCAAAATTTGACTGATGAAGCCATGGGAAAACACTAGTTTCAACATATGCAGTTTTTTAAGAGTAGAACCGGAATTTGCGCTGAACGAATTCAAGTTGATTTTATGAAAGGAAAAGAAAAAGAAAATCTGTTCACAAAATATTATTTTCTGATAATTATTAAGTAATGTAAAAAGTAAGTTGAAAATGCCGGTAATTTTTTTATTCGTTTATTTTGCGAAGATAAAAATAAGATTACCCGATCTATTTATTTTAAATTTCGAAAAATCACATTAATGTGTGAAGTGATAATGACCACTTTGAGAATTTCAAATTCCCTTACATAACGTTTGATATAATGAGTGATTGTGAATATTATACCTTTGCAGTGAAAAACAACAACCTTACAGTTTTTAAGGTTTCCATTACTATACTTTTAAGTTTTAGCTGATGAAATTCATTTTGTATCTCATGTATACAATATTCTATCATATTACTAATAACTTGAAATGAGAATGTGATACTATAGTACAAGAGACAATGTTGAATTCGCATAAGTACCTACTGACAATTTCATTTTAACTATTCATTACCATTTTCCCCACTTGCATACCGGAAATCTTAATAAATCAGAAGAAATAGTATTTTTAAGAAATATTATTTTTAAGGATACAACTTTATCCTTTTATAATAAAAAAATGAATTGCTTTATTTCAATTAATTAGTACAATAAATCATTTTCGAAAATTGTCATTTCTATTTTTGATTTTAGAATTAACTCATTATAACATTTAACTAATTACAAACTTAATATAATAACATGCTCAAGAGTAATATAATAAAAATTTCAATAAGAAATGTTGATTTTTTTTTTCATTATGACACAAGGTGCCTTTGTAATTTGATTATTTACAATATTTGTCGGTATTTTTTTTTTCTTAAAATGAATGTTGCTAGCCATGTTGTTTGCGCATAAGCGCGTGTGTATGTATACGAGTATGGACTTGATGCGAATTTTTTTTATCCATATAATTATTTGCAACCATCCTTACGTAGTAAATACATATTTGCAAATATCATTCTTGTTGTTATTATTTCCTGTGTACTTGTTGAGTTTTCACATGTCGTATCTGGTATCAAGTGACAGCATGATCAATACTTCAACACTCTCTCTAATATTCCGACTCGTTTTAGTAATGCTGTCGCCTGGACAAGGTTAATTTCCAGTTTTTTGATGGGGGTATTTTAGGGCCGTTCTGAGCGTTCCAGCAATGATGGATACAACTTTCACAATTGGCAATATTTACATATTTGTCCATTTCTTTCCCCTCTTTCTTTTTACTTTCATTCTACTCTTTCGTCCGCCGGAAGATATCTGATAAATTTTCTTCTTGTTTGAGATAACTAAATCTGGTTTTCTGACTTGCACTGAATACTTCGTTTGAATCTCAAAGATTTGTGCATATAACATCGGGTTGTCGTGCAAAATCACAGTCGTTCGCACAGTTCCTAGTGGGTCACTCTTCCTACCCAACCAAGTTTAATTTTGTATTCTTTTCATCATCATTGTTATTAGTAATAATATTTATTCATTTTGTTTTATTTGATATGTAACCCGCCTTATATATTAAGGTACGTATTTTGTTTATTCAAATGGTAGTTTTAACCGACAGAAAAATGAATTACAACCCACAAGTTTCAATAATTTTCTCTACAGTTGAGTAATATATATTTTGTTGTATTTTAGTTACCGTTAACTTTGTTTGATATTTATCTCGCTATTACTAGTTTTTACAAATTAAATCTTAGTTCCAATATGGATTTGTAACATAAATCCCAGTTTTCACCTTCCATTGAGTGATGTCTAGTGTTCACTTAATCATCCAATTCATCGCTGATAATGGGGGGGGGGGGCGGTTAAACGTGCCCTAGCGTTACTTTCACAATTCTGCCTTTATCTACTATTATTTATCTTATTGACTTACATCCGGAAAATATTCATTGCCTGTAAGTAACAGAATGTGTGAAACTCAGCATTGATATTAACAGGAATGCTTGCTAGAAAACAAACGCTCTTACTATCGATAAATACTAGCTATCATTCATAATTATTTTTACCTACCGTTACAGTCATGTGTTAAACTAAACTGAACATATCGATACATAAGGTAGCAATTTTCAAGAGAGTTAAGAAATGCTAACCTATTTCATACTTATTGTATCTCTTTATCGGGATAGTGGTACATTTTGACTCGATTGCTTTAGTTAAGAAAAATTAATTCATATAACACTAAAGAATACAATATATTTGAACTGACTGTATATTCATACACGCGCGTACATACACACTGGTGGATATATGGATTGCTAAGAAAAAAAAGTATCGTCCTACTGAAAACCATATCACTTGAGCATATCCGCGTATGACCATATTAAAACGTTCGTTTCTGACTATGAAACCCGGGTTCGAATCTCATTATAGGCGATTTTTCAAGGAGGTGACTGATGTTATCGTCCTGAAAACTATACTACAGGTTGACCCAAGCTTTGTAAGTGAAGTTGGAATAGTCGGAACTGTTCGTGCTAACACTAAATCACAAGTCATCGTGACCGAGGGTTTGAGGGTACTGGACTTGTTAAAAAAAACGTTGAACACGTCAGAATATGCACTCTCTCACAGAAATTGTAACTAATGTCCGCTCAGCGTATTAGCAGTATAAACCACAGGTGGGCTCTGTGGGTGTTGAACAAACACGAATACGCCTGATGTGCAGGTGTGCCTGCAAAAGGATTTGGCTTGTGCCCCTAGCAGACGGGTGCACTCAGAAACGATTAGTCAGCTATTATTATACCACTGTTCAGAACAAATTTCTTTAGCATATATTTTCAAACTACGAAAGGAATCAACCTTTGAATATCCGCAGAGGAGAAAATTCAGTTTTGGTTGGTCAGTATCAATATGTTTACTCTAGCTAATCAAAGTTGA
Organism: Acanthosepion esculentum; assembly: GCA_964036315.1. Classification (NCBI taxonomy): domain Eukaryota; kingdom Metazoa; phylum Mollusca; class Cephalopoda; order Sepiida; family Sepiidae; genus Acanthosepion; species Acanthosepion esculentum. The sequence goes on from OZ038477.1 coordinate 81,323,405, forward strand.
ACATGCCATCGTTGATTTACAAAACCAGTTTTGTGTCCAAAAATTTGAACTTTTTGTTATTTTCAAAATAATTTCTTTTTGTTATTTTCAAAATAATTTCGCTTACAACAAGCATTGTCACTTTTAATTAATTTTCTTTTTATGTCATTTAACAAGTTGTGTATTTTTTTTTTTTACCTATGAATATTTCAACGTATATCTTAATATGCGATGAAATATGATCTCCAGAATATTAAGATTGGAGATGCTCTGCGTTACTTTTTCATAAGCCTAATAAATATAAGTGCAAGAAAAGAATCTGTTAGCATAGAAGTTACGGCTACATCTAGCTAGTTCAACTGTAAATTGATGAAATCTTGCCGCCAGTCTACTATTGCGCTTAAATTCATACAGTTTAGGTACCATAGCGAAGAACTCATTCGAACAATTACTATGAAAGCATTTGCAAAAACAAAAAGGCACCGAGAGGCAACTTTACGGTGGTGGGCTGAAGCCAAACTGCTAGACCAATAATATTACTGATTCTTCTTTGGAGCTCCAGATAAATAGCAGGGGCACCGGACCATATATAGTAGCAATGGCATGGACGAATGGTAAGCTTATAGATATGCAAGATAGATTCAAGAGAGAAAAATTGTCTCGTCCGATACAGTGAACCGACTTTCTTAGCAGTTGACCTAGCAATGGATTCAATATAGTCTGTCCACTTCATGTCAGCTGAGAACGTTAACCCGAGAAGGAAAAGATGACTCATTTTCCTGAAAGATAGAATCAGACATGCTGATGGAAAGCAGAGAGGGGTGGCTCAAATGATTAATAGAGAAAAAGTTTAGTCTTGGGGGCGTTAAAATTGACAAGCCAACTTTTTCCCCAGTTAACGACGATCTTGAGGTTGTTTTGTACATCAGCTGCCATTTTGCCACTTGTCAAACTGATCAGCCTTACCATTGAGTAAATGGTAGTGTCGTCAGCGTAAATGCCAAGTTGAGAGCTGATGTCATCGAGAAGGTCGTTAATGAAAATTAAAAACAGCGTAAGACCAAGGATAGAGCACTGGAGGGCGGATGTACTCGCGTTAGTACGAAAGACGATGTAGACGAGTAGCCGTTCAGGGCAACTTTTATTTCACGATTTGATAGGAACGACTGAGTCAGGTCAAATTTTGAAGAAAAAACAACGAAGAATGAAAAGTAAATAAACGTAAGCAGAATTTAGAAAACACATTAACCTAAAGAAAAGCCTTCCGAAGACACAAATAGTAATAATTCATTAACTCCAAATTTCAAGACTGATTGAGAACGGCACAGATTCTCGGCAGAAGTCTGATCTTAGGAAGAAAACCTGATCTATAAATAGATAATAGATAAATAGATAATCTTTTCTTTTTTTACGGGTAAGATACGAATAATAATATAAATATAAAATCATTAGTTATGTCATTCTTGTCTTAATTTCAATTATTATTAACAGCGGCACGCCAAAACATTATGCTAAAGCACAAATATACGAAAGCGAATACACCCATCATAACACCCGGTCTGATAAGGGTATACCAGGTACATGCATTGCATTTAAATATGTGCGCTATGATGACAGATAATGTTAAAAGAAGCGCGTAAACTTGCAGCCGGATCCCAGTAAGAAATACGTTTACCTTGAGTAAGCCATTCTGTTTCAGACGGTATCCGATTGAGGGTGTTCCCAAGTATCTAAATATGAATCACAAGTCGCTTTGGCTGCCCCATTCTTCAAACATAAAAACCCCTCTCGACACCTGCCTATGAATGCTCCTCCACTACTCCCGTTCTTGAACAGAGACGCACAGTGCACCAACCTCTAGGGGACATGTCCAGCTAGTTATGGCCAGGCAACTGACAAGTAAATCTGTGATAATGAACGGGATGTTTACTGTAGCCCATGTTAATTCATCAAAACAAATCACATATTCACACCTCCAATCAGTTAAGATCAGAAGCCATGATAGCATACCTTGGGTAGCATTAAGGTATTTTATTATTACTATTATTCTATTATTTCCTTTGATTTCTGTTGTATGCACATTTCCTACCGGGTCTCAACCAGAGACCTAAAGTCAGAAATGGTATCATGATATTTTCCACTGATCATTTTTGTCAAAAACAATAAAGGAATAAGACCACACACATCTTACATAGATGAAGCACTTTGTAATGTGTGAGGTGTGCTTGTGAGTACAATTTTTTGTATTTCTTTAAGGCATACGCTACCAGGAATTTCTTCAATGAGTTTATCGGAACCTTTTCTAATCAATCCTAAGGATCCAACTTCAACTGGAATTATTCATGTTCTCACGTGCCACATTTTTGAGATTTCCACTTCAAGATCCTTGTATTTTGATAGTTTTTTTAATTATTATTATTATTATTATTATTATTATTATTATTATTATTATTCTTCTATGGTCAGGCTATCTACCAAGTTTGCAGAAGACCTAAAGCAGGTAGTGGTGTGCTGTTATGGTTACATTTCATTTGTTTTTTCTACCTCCCATAACATCACTAGTGTTCCATAGACAAAATTCTTCTTAGTATGTGGACTGTACTTATCAAAACGATTTTTTATATTTCTCTTAAGCTGGGATTTCCAGGGATTGTTAACGTGTTGTTGTGTTCCCTTTTTATCATTCCAAGCGCATCTACTATGACTCGTACTATTCTTGTTTTCAATTTCCACTTTTTTTCTATTTCGATTTCCAGGTCTTTATATATTTCGATAGTTTTTCAAATTCCTTGGTTGCTATGTTACAGTCCGCTGGACAAACCATATCAATTAGTAGGCATTTTTTTAATTTTCGAATTTTGACAATTATGTCCGGCTTATTTGCGGCAATCTTCCTGTCTGTAAAGATGTTATAATCCCATAGAATTACGATGTCTTCTGTTTCTGTGACCAGTGCTAGGTGATGTTCATACCAGTGTTTGTTAACATCTTTTCCAAAGTATTTGCACATTGCTCAGTGTAAATAATGCACCACTCTATCGTGACGATTTTTATATTCATTTGGCGCAAGTTTAGGTGGTCTATGGTTTCCTGATATTTGCCACAGAACCTGCATTTTGGATCCACACTATTATATATGATATTTGCCTGAAAGTTCCGAGTGAAAGGCTCTGAACTTGTGCTGCAAGAATAAAGCCTTTCGTTTCAGCCTTTAATTCAGATGCTCGTAACCTTCGATCAGTGTTAACTTTATCAATATCGGCTTTATTAGCACGTTCTGGATAGTGGTCATGCAGAGGTTTGTCTTGGCAGCATTTTTTCATTTGTTCAAGATCTTTGTCCTTGGCTTTCTTTTTCATATTTTTTGCTGCAATAATTGGTTTTTGGGTTCTGTTTTAGGTTTTACAGAATCTAACAAATGCAAATCTCGTTTGTATTTACAACATTATTATTATTATTTGATATTTGATGTATACTCATTTCTTTCCGTGTCCCGACCAGAGACCTAAGGCCAGAAATGGCATCATGACATTTTCCACTGAGCAGTTTTGAAAAAAAAATCACACATATTTTGCATAGATTTTTGGTATTTCTTTTCTATTTTCTATTATTATTATTATTATTATTATTATTATTATTATTATTATTATTATCTGTTGATTTCTGTTCAGTGTAATCTCTTACCGAGTCATTACCCGATATCTGGAGTAAGGCAAGGTAATAAATATATGCATTCTCTTTGTACATATTCTGATGTTAAGCAATACTTAACATGTACACTGTTTACATTTTATTTACATTGATAACACTCCCTAATCTAGATGAACAATCCATTTTTAATCTCTTGTAAACAGGGTCTACAAGGGATCATGTTAATGTCTGTACTTTATTTGGTTCTCCCCAGTAGTTTTAAGGAGTTATATTTTTTCAATTTCAATTCCAAGATCCTTATATTTACTTATTTTGTCATATTCTTTAAGGAGATATATATTTTATCTGCTGGAACTGCCGTATCTATCAGAAAGTATTTTTGTTTGTATTCTTTAATCACTACGTTTCTACTTTTAGTCCTCCACTATTCAGCTAATGATGGATTTTGTGTTTATCTACATTTGCATTGTTACTTTTAAATGCATATTTAATGTAAGAATTTTTGTTAAAAAGTATTGTTTATTGTTTAATTCTTTCGTCTTAGTATCCTTTTTAAATAATTATAGTTGCATTTGTTGGTAACGTATTTTTATTTATTTCATTCGCAGTAATGTTGAATTACTTTAGGAATTAGTTTTCTTTGTAAATGGTTTAGTTTTTTAAAAAATTCTCATGATTGTTAACAGGTTAACGTTCAGTCTGATTTCACCTCTAAATATTTTAAAACCATTTGTTTTGTTTTTTTAAGTCAATTCAAATTGGATTAAGCCCTTACTACCATTACTTCTGGTAATAATATGAAGACGGCCAACATCTACATTGGAATGGTGCGTGTCATTATTTTTTTTAATTTGGAATTATTTTCTTCATTTCAACTAGAGTTCAAATGATAATACTGAAATTATAAGTAACAATGGGTATTGCTAGCAGATCTGTAGCCATAATCCGGTTATGTGCATTGAGCTTATTACGTAGAATTGTACTTATTCTTCTGTAGAACTCCTTTCTAACTTTTTCTTGGTTTCTCAACGCTCTTAATCGGATTGTGGCTATAAAATCACTCACAATACCGATTATTACTTATAGCTTCACAATCGGATTATGGATTAAATAAAGAAAATGGATTTTAAATTAAGAAAATTAATGACTTGCCAGAACATGCACCATCCCTAGATGGACGTTGACCGTCTTTATATTATCGGAAGTAATGGAATTAAGGGTTTAATCCAACTCGAGTTGACGTTCGAAACAAATTACTACTACTACTACTACTACTACTACTACTACTACTACTACTACTACTACTACTACTACTACTACTACTACTACTACTACACTCATTGAGTTTTCTCTTAAGCAATAACTGATAACTTAACACCGTTTATACCGGAGATTAAGAGACAGACTACTTACTACTTAAGCACTCTTCTCGATATTCGATGAAGTCGTGAGTACATCAATAATATGCACCCTCTCAATATGCAGTTTTCAATATTGTCGTTGTGTGGATAACTTCGATTTTTATCTTACCAATGTTTAAAATTCATTTTTAATGGTTCTGTGATATATGTTAAAAAATAGCAATTTCCTAGGTTGTGTTCCTATTGATAGTTTCACCTATAATCCAGTTAACACTCCTCACGGTCTTTGAACAGGAGTAGAGGTTTATCCCTTTGTTTCCTGTTTAGGAATTTTAGGTGTCCTATTCCTCCTAATGTCTTTTCATCTTCTTTCATTCCCAGTAGGCCTTTGCGTCTTAGTGGCTTTGTCGCCTTGTTCGGTATGAATTGATTAAAAACAATCACTCAATAATTTTATATCTTATTTCACTTTTCTTCTGACCTATGACAATCTTCATATATCTGAATTTAAAAAATAAATACCAATAATTATATATATATATATATATATATATATATATATATATATATATATATTTACAACATGACTAACAAAAATCGAGTCGCATATTAGGTTGTTCGGAAAATAATGTCTGATTTTAGAATCAACTTTTATTCCTGAATTAATGTATTTAAACAGTGTTTAAATCAGTCACAATAGGAACCCTGAACATCTATACATTTCTGCTATCGTGTTACAAGGTTATCTATGACTTTACAATGAAACGTTTGGACGCCAAGAAATCTTTGAATGCAGTTTGTGCATCTTCTTTACAACTGAATGTATTTTGGTTTAACAAGATATCAAGATGCTTAAAAAGAGATAGTCAGTGGACGAAAGATCTGGGGAATATGGTGGATGTGACAAAGTTTCGTATCCAAAGCTGTTGAGCTGCTGTAGTCTCATCCTGACAACATGTGGTCGTGCATTGTCATGAAGTAGAATTGAACCTCGTCGATTAACCAGTGGCGATTGCATTTTGCTTAACTGAATGCACATTTCATCCAGTTGATGGCAGTAAACTTCAGCAGTGATGCTCTGGTTAGATTCCAGAAAGCTGGATATCACCAATGGCGGACCACCAAACAGTCACCATAATCTTCTGTAGGTGCATTTTCGTATTTGTAAAGTGTTTGGGCACTTCTTTATGATCAAGCCATTGAGCCATTAGTTTACAACTGTCATTAAGGATTCATTTCTCATCACAAGTCACTATTCGATGATGAAATGTATCATATGAATTTCGCAGATGCAGCATCGGACACGCTTCAAAATGGCGAACTCTTTAAATTTCACAGAGTTCACGTGGAACCCTTTTATTGAGTTTCTTCATCTTGCCAATTTTCTTGAGATGGTCCGATATTGTTGAAATATCTGAAACATTTCTCTAACACTTTGACATGGGTTTTATTCGACTAGTGTTTTCAGATGTTGATTCTCAATTGCAGATGGACGCCCTCTATCACCTTGATCTCTGAGACTCGCATCCCTACTGCGGAACTTGAGAAACCACCGCCGTACTATCCGATTACAAATGGATCCTTCACCCCAGGCTTTGTTAATGTTGGCAGCAGTTAGAGAAGAATTATAATCAAGCTTGAACTCATGCAAAAAAGTAAACGAATCTCTTCTTTTTATGTTTAAGATGAAGGGTATATAATGTTTTAAGTTAAATTCTAAGAGACTGATATAAAATTAACAAATAGGACACTTTAATCATTAGGAATGAGTAATATTTTTTGTGCAACTATTATAAAAATATATTAAAATAAAATTAAAAGTTTTATTCTAAAATCGGACATTATTTTCCATTCTAATAAAATCTTCAACCGTCAAATAAGTTAGGAATATTTCTAATAAAATCAGATATTCTAAGCTGTAAACCACACGATATAAATTTTTAATGCTCATCTAAATATAAGTATATTCAAAATATTTTACCAACCTCGATTGATTAATCGTGATTTACTAAGCTTAGCTTATATGTGGCACAAAACAGCAAGTATCGAGCACCCAGTGAGAATCGAACTCACTATTCAGTCGTAATTGATCTAGACAACTTGTTAGCCATTACATCATGTCTACATGCTCTCACTTGGTTAATATACATCTTCTTCAGTGCTAAATTCTATTTATTAGTAAAACTTTATGACTTGTAACAACCCATATTTGTTTTAGAGTCTGAACTTAGAAACAGATTTTTTTTAGATCTTTGGCGATTTTCTGCTATATACATTTAGTATATAAACTTTTTCTTCACCCACTATACTTACTCTTGTGTCCAATGGAAAGTTTTTCAACTTAAATCCGCAAAAATAGATTAAGTACATATTAAGTGGCAAATTAAGTGACTTGATCTTTTCCCAACTTACAGCTGTGTAAAACTTAACGTGAACAATGATTAATCGATTTGTTTTATTAGTAGACTGACCTCAGTAACCAAAGTATTTTAAAGAATACATGATGTTTTATAAGAATGAATTCAGAATTTACATGAATATTTATGGGCATTCATTTCCATATTTCCCTAGTTTTATCGCTATAAAAATCCTCGTTCAGCTAATAAAAAGCATTTAATATTTTACATATTTACTTTATCGTGCATAGTATTATGTTCCCCGTGTCTAAACATTCGATAAGATCTTGTCATGCGATAGGAGACACAGATAATAAATAACACAGATGATTTAGCATAGAAAATACAAAACGAAAGTAATAATCTTTTTTAAATTGTGCTATCGGATTTAAAAAAAAGATAATAAACCTGTCAGTCTTTTATTCAAAGAATTCAAAAGTGACATTTTGAATTTTAAATTTTTATCAGATGATTTCCGATTTCAATTAATGATTTCTTTGTCTTTGTTGGGAGGTTTTACATTTTGATTAACGATACCCAAGTTTTCATCAGATGATTTTAGTTTCTGATTAACGATTCTACTAATGTCTTCGCCGGGGGATTTTATGTTCAGATGAATAATTCTCTAATTTTCATCGAATGATTTTAGGTTTCGATTAAAGATTTCGTCGAGTGATTTTATATTCTTATTAACGATTCTCTAAACTTTGTCTAGTGGTTTCAGGCTCCGATTAACGAATACTTTCAAGGGAGATTTTGGTTCCAATTAACGAATCTTTTGTCTTCGTAAGGGTATTTGGGGTTTCTAATTAGCAGTCGTCTTATTTTTGCCGGAGATTAGGATCCGATTTGTCTTTGTTAGTTTATAACAAGTTCCAATTAACGATTTGCTTGATTTCGTCGGGTGACTTTAATCAATTTCCGATTAACGATTAATGATTCTTCTAACTTCGTCGAGTGGTTTTAGGTTTTGAATACCGATTCTCTATTTTGTCTCAGAGTATTTTAGTTTCCAATGAAATATATTCCTCAAATGAATTCGAGTTTCGAATGGACGATTCTCTGGTCCATGTCAGATGATTTTCTCTCCTGATTAACGAGTTCTTTTTCTTCGACAGGTCATTGGTAAATCAATAATTGCATTCAAAGTTTAGAAAAACTATCGATAGAAAATTAAATGATTTATTTTAAATTATTTATCGCCTTTATATATCATCGTCCTTATTGTTCGATATATAAATATATGAATTGTATTTTCACCGCTTTTCCTGCCTTCTAGCTGACAATGTTCTATTTTGCATTTTATATAGATAGTTGCTGCTAATACAATAATCTGTCAACATTAAATAGAGATTATTGTCTTTAAGATGGAACGTAAGTGTTTATGTATTCTGAATCCCTTGTTAAAATACAGAAATAATTATATAAGAAATCAAAAGGTAAATGCATTATTCAAATGTGTCCGTACTTTGACGTTTTTTATTGCAAAAACCATAAAATTACTTACATGTGAATGAAATCGTTCAGTAATTTTTTTTTTTTGCGGCACATTTTTAAATAATATACTTCAAAATAGGTTAACTAATGGCAAACAAAATTAAGACTGATTTCTGAATAAAATTCAAATAGTGTTGCAAGTAAAAAATAAATGCCGAAATAACAAACCGTCCACTTATTAATATGTAATTGCTTTCCTTTTCTTTTTAAAATGCTTTCACTGCTGAACAAATATTTCAAAAGGGTAATGAAATATTCATTTCTCTTATTTTCATCTTCACAGAATGCCTAAAGTGTCTCGGGTGTTAGGATATGGCCTTCTTCTTTACCTGCTGATCACACTGGGGATGTGGAAAACGTGGAATTCTTTAAGAATGTGCGCAACTATAGAAACTGAAGAACTGTTTGTAAAGACTGCAATACAAACAACAGAAAACAATATGACAACATTTCCAACGACAAACTCTGAGCATAAAATTCATAAATGTAAACCTCATCGAAAGAAAGAAGTAGATTGCCGGCTTTTGTTTCGTGGTGATCCAGATTACATTCAATTGACAAAGTCTATGAAAGAAGAAAAAAAAATGCCTGAAGAATGCACTCTTGAAAGACTCGTTAAGAACTGTTCAATGCTGCGTCAGAGTCATGGCTACGAAAATAAACCTGCGTCAAAAGAAGAGCTAGAATTTCCTCTCGCGTTTACCATTAAAATGCACACAGCACCCTACCAAATGGAGAGATTGCTGCGAGCTATTTACATGCCGCATAATTTTTATTGCATCCACGTTGATGCCAAAACTGACAACAAAACGTACGACCTCGTCAAAGCTCTAGCAGATTGTTTAACCAATGTTGTCGTTTTGGAAACCCGCATCAATGTCGTGTATGCTTCCAGTAGACACGTCAAATCCGAACTGCAGTGTATGAAACGTTGCAACCAATCAAAAGTCAAGTGGAAATATTACATCAATCTCACTGGACAAGAATTTCCGTTGAGGACGAATCTAGAATTAGTAGAAATCCTTAAATTATTTAAGGGTGCCAACGATATCGAAGCTTACAAACATCCAAAAAGTCTAAATTGGCGACTTTCAAAAAGGATAAAAATTATCAAAGAGAAGTTAGTGAAGACAAACGAAGTAAAAAACCCGCTTCCCTACAAAATACAGATCTATAAAGGCAGTGCATACGGTATGTTTTCAAAGGAATTCGTAGATTTTATGCTAAATGACAATATCGCCCATGAAATCTTTGACTGGATGAATGATACCTATTCACCTGAAGAAAATATTTGGTCAACTTTAAATTCCCTTAGTTTTGCTCCCGGAGGCTATAACAATTTCGAAACTCGTCATGACACTTTTACACACGCTTCTAAAGCCGTAATTTGGGCGTGGGATAAAGTGAAATGCCAAGGCCGGCTAATACGTAGTGTATGTGTTTATGGCTTGGCTGATTTGCCTTGGTTACAAAACCGTCCAGAAATTGTGGCCAATAAATTTTATGAAAACATTGATTCAGTTGTCTTGGATTGTCTTGAAGAATCTTTGAGAAACAGAACCAACTTCCCAGAATTAGAACATCTCAATTGGCATTACTACAGAAATTTACCGCAAGTTAAACACTACTGGAAGTTAAAAGATTCGGAAAAAACTAAAGAGTTTTTAGAACAGGAAAAGGTAAAATGGCTTACAGAACAGATGAATTATAAAAAAAGTCTCACCAGTAAAAATTCCTCGCTAAATAATACCAAGAAAAATTTTAAAAATGCGTTTGTAAATAATGCAACAAAAAATATCGCAATTAAAACTAAAAAGACTATTTCAGCCAATAATACGATCATAACAAACAAGGTCGAACATCCAATTGGCAATGAAAATGCCAACAAAAGTAACAAAGAGGATAAAATTCCTAAAAACACCGACAAATATAAACTTGGCAAAAATAAGGAAAATAACAAAAACAGTAGTAATATTATTGATAAATCAAATCCAAATAAAACAAATACTGATAAACACTTATTAGAAAGGAAACATAAGCAAATATCTAAATAATAATCGTGACATGATTGAAAAATTCTATCGAAAAAATCTTTGTGTTTTATTTATTTATAAAGACAGTTGATTCTAATTTCAGATTTTCTCTTTATTTTTAATACTTTTACCTCCTATCTCGTTTGTCCGTAAAAAAAAGTAAAATATTTTTGTTCCATTGCTGAACAAAGCTTTTGTGTATCTCGTTTTTATTTCTAACAGAAGTAGTTAATTCACGACTGCTAATCATCATTTATCATCATTGTCATTATTTTTATTTTAATATCAAGAGAATGATCTTAAAATGCTAATTTTCAATGATATGTCGGGAGAGTATTACATGCGTATATACTGGCGTGGCTTAGGGACATGAACATGTCAGCTTTAAAGTAATAGTTTTATTTTATGCAATTTTAATATAAAGACCTGGAAACAGAAATTGCAGGAATGCTGCATTTAAACACAGCCATTATGCCATTAATAATACTAATGTATATGGACGAAGCTTAATTAGTTGTACACAGAATTTGTTTTTGAAGACGAATTTTTGAAAGTATTGTCTACAATGCTAGAAAGTAAATGACGGTTATTTAGAAGCAAATCTGAAAAAAACGAGAAGTATCATACGAATAGTTTGACCTGCAAAAAGCTAGACATTTAAAGAATAGACAGGGCATATGTAAAATTCGCCCTAAAGGTGTAAGGTTCGGACTTTAGGAAAGAGGTCTAAAGTAATATGAAGGAATGAGTCCAAATTTAACATATTTGGGTCTGATGGTCAGCGGCATATTTTTTAAAAATGTGAGTAGCCGACATTAAAACAACGATTAAATTTAAATACAAAAGAAGGTGTGTCATCGTATTTTATTGAATAGAAAGGAGGAAATGTCATCGTATATATAGACGCTCCTTTGTATAGAATTAGGAAAATTATCAATAGTAATTCATTTAGAAATATTAGATGAATACATGTAAAATCATCTGGATTGGTCGATAATCACGTATAAAAGCAAACATTGAAGAGATGTGGTTGCCGGTTCAGTCGCCGTACCTCAACCCTATCGAGAACTTATGCCAAAGGGACGAATGGAAGAATGGGAAATAGGAAAACATATTGGGTGCATGCAAAAGTTGCAGGAAAAAACAAAAATGGTTTTCAACTGTGTATTAGGTCATTAATTTTTTTTAAAGTGCTGGTGAATTTTGCACACACCTCATAATTGCATCGAAGTTGTATTTATAACAAATTACTTATTTTCTTAGATTTGATATGTTCGTTCTTAAGTTACTCATTTTATTGTTTATCTTTCCAAATGTAGATCTCAGATAATCTACATTTGGAAAGATAATCAAATAAATTGGCATTTCTATAGAAACGTACATTATTGGAAGCTAAAATTCGAAAATAAATAGTTTTTAGAAAATAAAAAATTCCAATGTCTTAGAGAACAGATAGACGATAAAGAATGTATCTACACTAAAAATTCGTCTCAAAGTAGGACCGAGAAAAACTTTTAAATTTATTGATAATGTGAGAAAATACAAAAATATAGTGAAAAAAAGTAATTCCAACCAATAATATAAATAGCAGATGACTGGCGTGTCCTCATTGACTGATTACCAAAGTTAAACAATATTATTTTTGAGGTGATGAATTATTTGCAAGAATTAGATTAGACTTTCTGAATTTTTTTATAATAAATTATAAATCTAAGGTATTTTTAGTATCAATAACTGTTATTTACCTGCGAATTATATTTTTAATACCAATTTTTAAAATAAGACTATAAAGTCAAAGTACTTCAAATTCAATAAAATATTATTAGAATGTTTAAAATGTTGCAAATTTTTAAGATTAATGGGTTGTGAAAAAAACTATCTAAAAAAGGCATTTATGCAGTATTCGTCATGTAATTTTACTACAAGTATTTCCACCTTACATAAATATCGCAGACATCAGGCTGTCGATAAATCTGTCAACACCTCATAAAAACATCCAACTCAGTGTTAGAAATGCTTTTCTGCGATATTTAAGACTAACAGTCAGTAATATTCGTTTTAATTCAGATTAATTAAACTTTAAATAACTTAATTTTCATCAAATTAATTTCAGAAAAGTATATTTTTGAAAGATTTTTTTTAATATAGTGAATCATGTTGTGTTGACAGATGTCAATATGGCTGATTTTAGCGATTAAAAAACAAACAATTCCAATCAATTTAAATTCGGTTTGAAATATAGCAAAGTATGTTGCTTATTGGAAATATTAAATTTAATACGTTAACTTGGAATTATTTTTAATTATTTCACCCCAAGCAAGGCGGCAATGCTACTCGTACACAGGGGATTACAGGAAGTGTAAGTGAAAGAGAAGGATTGAGGAAAGGACAAAAGAAGACAGAATGTGGCGATTGACGTTGAATTTAAATTTTTGAAAATTGTAGTTATCATGGAGGCAAAGAAACAAAAAAGAGTTGCAAAGGTGGGAAGTGCGAGAAAAGAAACTGTTGAAGTAGAAGTGGCGGTTAAATTTAGCTATTCCAACAGTAAAAAGTAAATATGATTGGACCTAGATGACAAACTAGTAGCACGTTTAAATACATGTATTCGGGCACCAGGGAAAAAAGCTCGTCAGAGCAGTCACCACGAAAAATAACCAGAGAAAAGACAAAGGGAAGCCACGAAAGAGTACTTAAATGGTACTACTGTCCGTGACTATAAGTTTCATGTAGACGTATGAATGGTAATATTGCTGTCACACAATCTCCAGGCGGTAATATATATATATATATATATATATATATATATATATATATATATATATATATATATATTATTTACATTGTCCTCATCTTTATTGCCATATTCAGGACGTTCTTCAGGTGATTGGAATTGCAAACTGAAAGATTTATTTATGTCCACGCTTCTTCTGGATGACTCAGTTATCTCCCTTTAACTCAACTTTCCAAGTTTGTGTTCACCACTATAGTAGCCAGGGCTTATATTTTCTCTAACACTCCGTATCATTGGTTCCCATATTATATTCATTTCTATGCTTGGCCGACTTAGTGTATTTCTGTGGAGTAGCATATGTGCTGATTCCTTAAGTTTGGACAAATCGGAATATACAAGAAAACTGGAAGCCGTCATTAGAAATGGTAGCTACAGTAAAGCAAAGAGAGATCCAACAATGAAAACAGAACGAAAACTGTCGCAGATCCTAATCAAGAACAAGGACCACTTCCCACATAAGATAAACAGTCAGTTGTCGAAGCGTTACACCAAGCTATCACACATATACGGCCTCCCAAAATTCACAAAGATGGTATTCCGCTCAGGCTGATTGTTACCTGCCAAGGCTATGTGTGCCACCCTCTGAGTCAATTCCTTGTAGATATAATTGACCCATTCATAGAAAAGTCACCTTCATATGTCCAAAAATCCGCCCACTTTGTGGAAATACTCAAGGATGCTCCCACCTAATCCTACCAGATTATGAGTCTGGACGTAGTGATTTTTTTCATCAAGGTACCCACGGTGTAGGCACTCTCCGTAGTCAAGGACAGACTGACCACTGACTCATCCCAAGGAGAACGGACCAGTATATCAATAGATAATCTGATGGAGATGCTGACTTTCTGTACACAAACAATACACTTCAGAATGGGATCAGACATATATCGACAGGATGAATGCATAGCAATGGTCTCACCATTATCACCAGCAATGGCAATCATATACATGAAATACTTCGAAAAAATAACATTAGAAACCACATCACTAAAGCCAACACTATAGCTTAGATACATAGATGACACCTTCATACTCTTGCCACACCAGGAAGAGGTCCAGTTACTACGGGACCATGTGAACTCAGTAAGATCATCGATACAGTTCACAATGGAGGGAGAAAGCAACAACAAACACGCATTCCTGGATGTCCTCATATCTCGCACAGAGCATGGGTTCAAGACATTCGTATATCGCAAGCCAACATTCACTGGACAATACCTCAACTTCAACTCCCACTACTCATACAATGTATAGAAAGGGGTTGTCCATTGCTTACAACATCGAGCAAAAATCATAAGTAGCGTTCCAAAGATATATGAGCAAGGGATGGTCAGTTTGAACAGTACTTGGAAGATGCATGGCATGTGGAGCCAATCTATCTCGGTGGACAAAATAAAGGGTTCAGTTCGAAATTCCAATCACCTGAAGGCCGGAGCGTACAACGGCCGAAACGTCGCGCCTCATCGCAGAAATATATATATATATATACAGCAAGTATAATAAATTGATCTAAATACATCCAAATATATAAATAATCTAACAACCGATACCGATAAACTAGCCGTTTAGAAAAAACAAATAAAGATAATCAATCCAAATAAATAAATTAAAAACTGTTCCCACCAAAATAATAGTCAGAACAAACCACAACAATCAATCCAAAATTCAACAAGTATCTTCAATTATCTTCCCAAACAAAAACAAAACTATTAAATAAGCTATATAAACAAATTTTTATTACGTAAATAAAACACCGATCAAAATAATGACCCGTATATATAAATAGCCGAGAAAAATAACAGCACTAGTTGCCTGACGATTGCATCTAACATGAAACAGACTGTCGCCTCTAAGTGTTGACTTAATCATACCTTGAATCAATTAGTAATATTAATGCAATTATTGGCGAAATCCCTTCGCTAGTAGACATAATTATAAGCATTATATTACTAATAATCCACTGAATGATGAGATCCTTATGTATAAAATGGATATGGTGTATTTTTTAATTCAGCTAGTACTTTCAAATGCTTCACGCATTCATCTTCAGGCTGTATTTTTTCCTTTAGAATCAAAACTGGAAGACGAAATAAATGTGTTTTTCCGACCGAAAGATGTTTTTAAGAATGAGCTATTTATTAACGGCTATGTAGTGTTGGAGCGTGCAAATCGCAACGCTAAAGTACTAGCTGAATTAAAAAATACATCATATCAATTTTATTGAAAGTTTAGTAAGATTGTAATGTTAGATCTTTAATATGCCTACAAAAATCAGTGTTTTCAAACCTTTGATTTGATTTGGCTGTTGTTCAAAAGTTTAATAATGCATATTTTTTGTTATTGCAAACATAAAAAAAAACAAAGTTCGTTCAAAGATTTACAGTTTTGACTTGTTTAGGATTTTCCATTAAACCTTAGGTGTTTTGCTTTCCTCCTTCAGTTTGCAAAAATATATAGAAAGTGATGTCATATTACGTTTGCTTGTATTAGTAAAAGAGGATATGTGATTGTATTATCAATCCTTAAAAGGTCTTCTAGTGGATCACACATACAATTTAATATCCTTGGGGTTCTCATTTGATGAGATATAGCACATATATACAATGGATTTCGTTAGGCACCTGTTTAAGAGGGGACGTATAAGAATAAAGAAAAAATAGGAAAGGCAAAAGGGTGACAGAGTTTGGTGAAGGACGTTGATCGGGATTTTGCAATTACATAGCTCGGTTACCTCGAGTATATTAGAAATTGTGTTTGGTTTGCGTTTTTTCTCTTTATAAAGTTTCAATATTCTATTGTTGTGTGATTTAATAATTTTATCTAGATTTCTAGAGCAGCTATAACTAATTTTTAGGGTATTGCGGTTGAAGATTTGACTTAATTTACTATTCGTAGGAAAGTGTTTGTTAATTAGATTTAAAAATTTGTGTCTCAATTTGATACGGACTAATTTGTTAAAGGGAGGTGTATATCAAATTATTTTCTTTCCTCTATTGTTCTTTCTAGAATAACTATAATTTTCCCTAATTTTCCGGAAGATCTGTAGCCCTGTCGGTAAGGATTTTGTTATAAACAATTTTGTGTTTATCAAATATTTCTTTGGCAAAAGAGTGCTGGTTGATAAGACGTTCAACGGATGATTGAATATACTTAATAACTGGCGCTGGGTGACTGAAATTAGGATTTATATAAATAGCTTTATTTTTCAAGAAAGGTTGGAAATTATTAAGGGCTAAGTTTAAGGTTAAATCCAAGAAATCCACTTATCCTTTCTTCCTCTTTCATCGTTTTACTCTCTCCTATTCCCACCTTTCCTCCCCCACATTCTCTCTTAGTACTAATGGTGGTAGAGGTGGTTACGAAATGATTGTTTTTAAAATGGTAACAACAGTACTGATAGTGAAAATAAGAGTAGTAGTTATTTTGGTAGATACATAACGTGGTAACAACAACACTAATAGCGAAAGTGGTAGTAGTGATTACAGAATAATAATTTTGAAGTGTTAATGGTTTTATCCCTCGTGATGGCTGTCATGGTGGTGGTTGTTTCTGTAGGGGTGGTGGTAGTATTGGTAACTGTGCTGGTACTGTTATGGATTCCTGTTGATGGTTATGTTTTGTTTTTTTTTGTTCTTGTGTTTTAGTGTTCTACCATTTTTCAGGTAGATATATATATTTATATATATATATATATTGTTATGAATTTTATCTTTCAACGAAATTCAAACATATGGCAACGAATGCAGTTCACTTAAACGAAAAAACAGCGATTTTCTACTCAGTTAGAGACCAATACCAACACAAACAACGTATCGAAAACAAATATGAGATGTAAAGTTATAATTATTTTAATATATAAAAACATAGAATGAGAGAATAAAACAACAAATAAAGAATAAGAGAAAGAAAATGTAAAGATTATTATAAGAGAATAGTTCAACGGCTACTTATGTTACTGTTATGGGTCCTTACCTATAACTACAGAATGATATTAGAACATCATTATGTAGTACAATTCGAGACCTCCCCGTCACATTACAGGAAATAAGAAACGAAGCACTGAATGACGAATTTATAAAGGAAACGAAAACAAAAATTGTAGGAAAAGATAAGCATATATCATTTTTTCGTTATGTGATAATTTTCTGCTATATAATGAAAGAGTAGTAACCCCGAAAACGCTACAAAGGCGAATCCTCAATGATTTTCACATGGGCCACCCAGGAAAGAACAGGATGAAATCCTTAATGCGAAGTTACGTGTACTGGCCAAACATGGATCAAGATATTATACATATGGTGAACAAATGCAAGGACTGTTTCTTAGCAGCCAAGGCACCTCCGATCACTCATAAGCCATGGCAAGTGTATAGAATTACACCGAACAGTAATACGCCATCGGCATTCTCGCCGGCGGAAGTAATGTTCGCCCGAAAAATTAGATCGGTATTCGACAAATTACTGCCAAAACAGACAAATCAATCACCAACGTCGTTTGTACCAAAAAGAAAATTTAACCAAGAGGAGAAAGTTTTTTTTTAATTTTCAAAAACAACACATCCTATTGGGAGCTAGGTACAATAGAGAAACGAATCGGGAACGTGATTTACATAATTCAGGGTCCGAAGTTCTCGCATAAAAGGCACTTAAATCAGATGAGAAAGAGGCTGTTAGAGGATTCTAACGGTCTACCTCAGGAAGAGGAGGAAGTAATGGACACAATATTTGACACATTCAATATGCAAAGGCCTCAAGCAATTTCAGAACCGCGGAAATCAAGCAGGAAAAGAAAATTTACAGAGCCTTTGATGATTAATCCGAAGAGGAAAAAATATTAAAGATCCCTGCGAGGTAAAAGCTTGGGAGGTGGGTGTTATGTGTCCTTACCTATAACTACAGAATGAACTCTTCCTAACACTATGTATACTATACCTCTTAAGAGAGAGGGACGAATCGAGTCGAACCGATAGTAGTTCACTCCAAACCAGACTGACAGTCATACTAACACCTTCCACATCTAACTTGGACCATAACAGTTACCAATGATTTTGCTGATCAATGGCCATTTATGTGTCATATAATGTTATCAATGATTTTGTTGATTATTAATTCTCCTTTTTTATAGTTCGAGTAGATAGTTCATAGTAGAAAGATCTTGAGATATTATCCTTCACATTTAGAAAAGCTTCGGTAAATCAGCGTGGTTTGTTGGGCTTATCAACTTGAAACGCTTTGCAATTAATTCACAAAAAATACATAATCCTGGCTTTTGAATTTTTTTTCTTTGTACTTTCCGTCTCTGGAAGATCCGTAGTAAATTTTCACGTGGTAGCTAGCCCACGGAAAAAGGATAAACTTTTCTTCTTCTTTTTTTCGATACAACAGCCGCAATCTTTCTGATCAGTTAGTATAGAGACGCTCTTTACAGTTGAACGTCACATTTAAAATTAAAAACCGTCAAATACTTCACATGAAATTGACAATTCCACTGTTGACCCAATTTAAAAACAATCAAGGCCATACTTTTAAGAAATAGAATTTTTTAAAAATAGAATACAGAATAAAAGATAAATTATTAAATTTTAGGATGAGGATTTATTTTAAATATCAATACTTCAAATGAGAATGTAGTTGGTTTCAGTTTCAAAAGTGAAGTTGTAGCGAGGTCCGAGACGAACGATGGGTCAGCAATATGAATGTGAAGGATGACCAATCAGATGTAACGGACTCCACCACAATTATTTAACTTTGACTAGGAAAGACGTGGAAAGAAAATGCAAAGACGCTGGAGGTCGCTATCCAATGTGGTGGTCACAATGTAATTTATATTTGACGTAAAATAGCACATAGTATAAAATACAAGACACAACGTAATGGTTCAAAACATAACAATTGATTTTATTTGTTCTGATGTACATGCAAATAAGCTGAAGGTTTGATAGAGTTACGTCTCTTAGATTTGGGAAATATTTGTACCTGAGCTCATAAAGTTGGATTAATTATTAAACTGTAGTTTAGAAGAATAATGTTCTTGTTGCATGTTAGGAATTGTGTATTGGAAAAATTGGTTCAGAAGAGTTAAGAATTCGTACTTGCGTGAATGTTGAAAATATTCTTTAACGTCTGACCGCATGGTCAAGACGGGATTTCTTAAAGGTTACATTTTGGCAGCAAGGACGAAAAAGAGACGGTGTTTTGTTTATGGTGTTTATGGTGTAACACGTGACAGGCTCAAAACTTACTGAGCGGGAAATTTCATTCCTCGCGTGTTGGCGATTTGATTGGTCGGAATTGACCAATCAGCGAGCTAGTTTTGAGGAGATTAGCCAATGAATGCTTGTCGTACGATCTCTATGTATGTATGTATGTATGTATGTATGTATGTATGTATGTGATGGTGGTGATAATCACCACAAAGTCTTAACAACGTTGAACCTACAATAGACTTCACTTTTGAAATAGAAACCAACTACACTTTTCCATTCCTAGATATCATATTACACAGAAATAATAACGAACTCAATTTTGACGTTTACAGAAAGGCTACAAACAAAAAGGATCTGATCAGTTTCTACTCAAACCACTCTTCTAAAATTAAATCTGGAATTATTATAAGTTTCTATCTTAGAGCATTAAGAATGTGCAGTCCCCAATATTTACCTAAAGAAGAAATATACATAGAAAACAGATTCAAAAACCTACAATACCCATCTCATTTCATCCTCAACGCAAGAAGACATACAAAATATACAACCGAAACAAAAATAATAACATAATCCGCAATAATAAATTACATGAAAACAGAGGCATAATACTACCGAGCAACTCTGTCCAGAACAATCTATCCCATCTAAATAATCTTAAAATAGTCACAAACACTTACAATATTTCAATATTTCTGAAGCAGGCATTTATAAAATAAATCGCCAAAACTCATTCTCCCAATATTTTGGAGAAACAAGTAGAAATATAAAATAACGCATTTATGAGCACAAAAGAGATCTCACAAAAAACAACTTAACTAATGCATTAGTCATACATAGAAATAAATTCAACCACAATTTTGATTTTAAAAATGCTACATTCATTTGCAGATATGCAAAGTATTTTTGAACTTAAATGGGGGACCGTTTCAGAACACCGTTTACTGTAGCAGTAACGCCCAGAGTTGTTGGGAGCTGTGGCTCCTAAAGGACAAGGAGGAGTATATATTTATATTAATTGACTTCGATAACAAATGAACCCTTTGAATTCAGCGTTCAGCTTCCCTTTCCAAAAGTTGGTGCCATTTTGGTATTTTCTTTCTCTGTTAGTCTGCTTTTACGTAAAGCGGAACATCAGATTTCAGTCTTGCCAGAGTTGTTTTTCTTTCCGTTTTCATTGTCCTTCAGATCAAGAATAGACATTCCAGCTTCTAACAATCATTTCAGTGGCGTGAACGAGTTATTTGATTATTCGATTGCAACGAGGCTGACTCACGAGGCACCGTCTCTCAGAAAGTGGATTCTAATGTCTAGCCCACATTTTCTTACGCGTTCCTTATCCGAGATGGGTAGAGGTGATTCTAAAGACTTCTGTACAGACGTAGATACAGTACTAGATTCCTGACTAGTCACAAGTCTTAGAAAAGTGTCCGTCATAAAAATCATATATAAAATCCGGAATAGTTCTCATTTTTACCAAAATCTACTCCCATTAAGATTATTCCATCGCCGTCGGACTTTTATGGTTGATGAGAGATGTGAAATGGTCAGCATCTGTCGATAACATAGATTTCTTTAAGATGAATCCCAACTTGCCATAACCCATACACTATATTCTCGTGACAACTTCTGAGTCACATGTGGTAGGTGACTTGTAGGATCAGGTGACAAAACTGCAACGTACTGCCGCTGGCTTCGGTCTAGTCGCGCATCTTAGCCAGTTTGTCTTTGTTATTTTCCGCCTCTAGAGTCGTCATGAATCAAAACAAGGCACAGCCTGCTTTGGCGTTGGGCGATATGGCCACCGTTGTATTTTAGTTGATCACTTCAAGAATTAAATTCATAATTTTCAATTTACTTAAGATTAAACGTACAAGTAAATACAGTAAATGATTTCATGTACAGAACAATATGTTCATGGGTTTTAAAATAAAATATGCATCAACAGTACTAACGTCCATTATTAATACATTATATGTATATGTTCCTTGTCAAGGAGAAAAGGGGGCGAGATGGGGCAAAGTAGGAGTTGTGTATGTAATGCTTCAAGGAGTAACATAATGTTAAAAATATTAAATTTAAAAAAAAACATTTCTTTATTTCCTTTTTTCTTTAATTTTATAATCTAAAAATGTTAAATATGATTTTTATCGTTTTTGTATATAACCAAAGCGAATATAACTCTAAAAACTACCATTTTAAAATTAATTTTTTCGTTTTTTACTTGTTGGCAAGCATGTTCGAGTAGCATTTACCAACCGTTTAAGGGTCAATAGCAAATCAGAATACCAGTTTTGTAAATGATTAAAGGGGAAATTGTTTGTTACTGTAATTTATACCAAAACTGAAAATGAACATTATTTTAAGTGTATCTATGTTACTACACATAAACAAAACAGCCTTCTTCTTTGTCTAAATTTTTGAGATGAGGTATTGTAATTATTCACGTTAATTACATTGTTCGAATTGCTGTCCTCATCTTTGGTACCATATTCACGACGTTTCAAGGCCATTATCACCAGCAATGGCAATCATATACATGAAATACTTCGAAAAACTGACATTAGAAACCACATCACTAAAGCCAACACTATAGCTTAGATACATAGATGACACCTTCATACTCTTACCACACCAGGAAGAGGTTCAGTTACTACGGGACCATGTGAACTCAGTAAGATCATCGATACAGTTCACAATGGAGGGAGAAAGCAACAACAATCTCACATTCCTGGATGTTCTCATATCTCGCACAGAGCATGGGTTCAAGACATCCATATACCGCAAGCCAACATTCACCAAACAATACCACAACTCCCACCACCCATACAGTGTAAAAAAGGGATTGTCCATTGCTTACACAATATCACGCAAAAGTCATAAGTAGCGATCGAAGGACATAGGAACAATAAATGATCAGTATAAGCAGTGCCCTACAACGTAACCACTACCCTAGCTACATGCCAGCAGCTCCAACAAACTGGGGTAGAAGGGTTCAAGAGCATAACAACACTCAAAAAACAGTCGCGGTCTGCCTACCCTATGTGAAGGGATTAACGGAAAAATGTGATCCATATAACATCAGGACGACTTTCAAAAGTGGTTCAACAAAGGGTGATCACCGCCCCTGTGAGATGAGGTTGAAATAATAGACAGGAATCTGCGCATATGCTAAGCCACAAAAATCTCCTAAGCCAGTCAAGTATAGAAATAAATACAATATGGGAACCAGTAATACGGAGTGCTAGAGAAAAACAATAATAACAAAATTGCAATATGAGCTATGTAAAAAAATTGATAACTGAGACATTAAGTTTATAAGTCTCCAAAATTAATTCACCGATATCCTCAAGAGCACATGACCCAGTGGATAAAAGCGTTGGTTGAATTCAGTGACTTGACCGACAGAGCTGGCTAAAATTAGAGTTAAATTAAAAGGGAGATGACTGATACTGAGACATCTAGAAGAGGCATGGCACTGGAAGTAGAACAATCTACCTGTGGACAAAATAAAGTATTCAGTTCAAAATACCAATCACTTGAAGAAGGCCGGGGCGTACAACGACCGAAACATCGTGAATAGGGCAACAAAGATGAAGATAACATCCTTCTTCTGTGTCGCGGTTAAGCGGAATTTAATGTCTTCCCTGAAATTATATCAATGATTTATCATCATAAAAAATTTAGTTTTCCAAATTTCATCAATAGTACATGTTGATTTGACAAAGTGCAAATCAACGAATAAGTAAAATTTAATTTTTTGACGAAGGAAACAATATTTAGGCTTGTTTGACAAACTTATATACTTTAATTGACAAAAAATATATATGGATATTAATTTTGTTTAATATTTGATCATGCTAAACAATTTTTCTTATTATACTCACTGAGTTTTCACACTAATAATAACTGAAACCTCTTCAAGCGTTAACAATTGTCTTCAATAATCCTGCACACTCCAAAGCTTTTTTAATTTTTTCACCAGATCTTCACTTCTTTCAATTCTTTTCCAAGATTCTTCGGGGAGCCATTTTAATTGCTCCAATAATGATGGGTATAATTGTCACCTATATATAATTGTCACCTTCCGACCTCACAGTTCTGTCAGTTCCTTGGCAACTGATGGAAGTTTTACCAGCTTTTCATTTCTTTAACTTTCGCTTCGGGGTTTTCTGAAATAACAAAATCACTATCAGTCATATATTCACATCTTTGCTTATGATAATTCGGCCTGCTCTTTTGGCCAAGATTGGGTGATCTGTTTGAATTTTCAAGTTCCAGAGAAATTTTCTTTTTTTCCCTCCTCTAGGACAGCTTTTGCTTTGTGCGTATACCATTGATGGCTAATTGTTTCCTTCTTACCTAATCATGTATATTCTTATAACCTTATGAGCTACCTAATTTGCTACAGTTACTTACGATAAGACTTACAATTTCAAATTTGACTTCGTACAAACCGTATTTGCTATATTTCCTGTTACTGTTTAAACTAGTTTTAGTGTAATTCGTTCTAATACAACTGCTCTAAGCTCCTATTGTAGGGATTATATTTCTTTCTTCAAATGCTCTTTGGGTAATCATGCCTTTGTCATTTTATAAGCAATCCCTTTTGTCGCTTATATTCTTCTTAGAGTCGCTTTTCTTCCCATTTCATCTTCAACATTTGTTCCACTCCCTCCCTGACTGTCATAATCATCCTTTCGTTATTCTGCCATATAAAGAGATCTGTAATGCTTTAATAACTGACTTAACACCATATCCAATGCTGATTAATCTTTGCTGACCCTTTTCCCCGCATAAAGTCTCTCGATTTAACCTCTGGTGTCTAAAGTTATGACCATCAATACATTGGCCGAAAGTTCACATTCCTTGCACAATTTACAAAGTGCCCGGATTATCTTACTACAGATGATGCCTATGAAGGGGAAGGAATAGGCTCACCATCATGAGTATTTTATTATTTTTAGTAAAGGTATTTTTCTGGATACGGTAATTTTGAATAAAACAATTTAAGTTTATTTCCAAAGCATTTCCTATTATTTGAATAAATTGGTTGATTTAAAATCGAAAATTTTGGAAAGATCGGAAACTGAACTTTCATAACCCACTTATAATTAATTCATTCTATTGTAAACTTAAAAACAGCATATAAATTCCTTAACTCATACATTAATCCATGAACATTGACATGCTTCATGGAGAAAATAGATTTTCGCATGAACGGTAACGAAAAAAAGTTTTTTTAAATAGTCCATAGATGACGTATGCATTTTTTTAACTTGAAGATTGGAAGGAAAAACACTGAGGGTATGTTGCACAAAATTTACTTCTAGTTTTATTTATTAAAAGTTTTCTATTGCTGGACATGTGTAAACACATAAAACAGATTGTGTATCTAAAAGTTTTTTATATATTGTTAAATTTGAAATAATTTCAAACTATAAACATTTAAGGTAAAATCTTTGATATAGTCACAACCAATATGGCTTTATCATTGGTATTCACATTGTTATTACTGTTGGTTATACATTTTGTTATGATTATGAATAATAAACGCAATCTCTATAAAATTCTAAAAACACATTAACATCTGTGTAAGTACAGTTATTTCATCTCTGTTTAAATTAACGATTATTTAAACATTAAATGAGTGGTACAGATAAATATTAAAAGCAATAGTTGTTGAAGGCATTTATAAAACTGATATGAAATTATGAAACTATTAATCCCTAACAATTATTACAGTTTCATATATAAGTCTTTAAATATCATTTTCCTGCTATCAAACATATTCGAGCAGTCCGTCAGCGTAAGTGATATAGCATAGCTAAAAGTTAAAGAAAATATACAAAATACATGTTTCTAAATCGCTAAATATGTAGATTTTTCTGTTTCTTAATTGTTAATGAGAGAATATTGGAATTATAAGGGAAGTGAATATTTTTGTAAACAGTTTTGAATGATCACTAAATACATGACCTTAGTACTAGTTAATATGATTTTTTAATCGGAATCACCCCAAGAAAAGCATTAATGCTACTAAAACACAAGGGGTTACAGGGTGTGGAAGAATTAGAAACAGAAACATTAATGATAAGCAGAAAGAGAAGAGAGTAATCAGGTGGACAGTCGATAGCGATTGACATTGCATTTAAATTTTTGCAGATTAAAGTTGACCGGAAAGCATGGAGTCGGAAGCAAAATTTTGTCACAATTACCTTTAGGTATCCGTGTAAGTATCATTTTCGCTTTGCGCATTTGTTTTAATAAAGTTTTAAAAATATAGTCGTCCGTTTTAATTTATTTTCATACTTTTTTTTACTTAATGCACAGTCAATGGTATAAATAACCAGCGCTATTCACCCGACGTAACGACATAATGAAACACTTTAAATTGGGAGTATTTAACTACCTGCCCACTCGAACAGAGTATGGCACAAAGTCTGCTTAAAATTTGGAGTTGAAAACGTACATAGAATTAGAGAGAAAAAATTGCTCAAGACCCATCGACATTTTCCTTTTAGGAAACCCCAGGCATCATAGATTAACCCTCATTCTTTCCCAATGGAGAAGGACTGTCCTGGGAACGACAAATTCAGGCTCGTGCACATTTTAACCATAATTAGATTATGGTGTATATACCAGAGAATAAGGGTTTATAATTTTTGTGTATTTGTGCATGCTTCCTTACGATTGATGAGAGAGGGAAAGAGCTATATGTTGCATATACGGAAAATTTCTACGAAAGAAGTTCACAACAGAAAGCGATTTTATGTAAATAAATCTCCATGTCAAAGATCACAACAGGAAGCGAATTGCTTCTTTCATCATAAAACTGTAAAACAATAATGCAGACAAGTTCTCAATATTTAACATACATAAATGCACGAATGAATTCCAAAAATATGCTAATGATTAAGAAGAAATTTTTTTTTCAAAAAGTCACGTAATCATTTTATAACAGTTAAACTTTTGTATCATTACAAGCTGTCTGATATGAAAATATCTTAAGACTTGCTTTTATATGGGTTGTTGCCAGTCATCAAATCCTATTGTTTAGACGTTATTTGGGTCACTACTTTTTTATTCTGTGATCATTCAGTTAACGCATTTCAGAACAATAGATTTCAGCAATTATACACTTTCGACTCGAACAAACACACTCTCAATATGAGTCGGCTCTCAATAAATTAGGATACAAAACCACTAATTCTAATCAGACAAATATGAATAGTTTTAAAATCAATAAAAGTGAAACTCCAAAGTACTGCTAGGAAATTTGTCCAGGCTTTCCCGCATCAAAGGGTTGAGGTTAAAAATAGGGCTGAAAATAATTGCGAAAAAAAACGCGAGTAAAATAGCAAGATTAGAGCGGACAAACTCTCTCTTTTAGGCGCGTACGAATAAAGAAAAAACTCCTGCTCGGTGAGTAACAACAAAAGAAGAAAGTGTTTATTTACAATATACACAAAAAAAAGGTAAAGGGGAAAAAAGATGATTAGGAGAGAAAGAAAGTGAAAAGAGAAAATGTTCTTGACTTAAAAAAGGCTTGCTCAAAATATTTCTCTGAGCGCCTAAAGAGTTCTTTAAGCGATTAGATATTATTGTTAAGTTTCAGATAGTTACACTCACAGTTCTCGTAGAGTTGGAAACCCGTTCACAGATAAAGGAATCCTGCAGTTGAGTGAGTTTCTAGGTCGACGACAGAAGTCCAGTGGTCTCGTCAGAAGGATAGGTGAAGGGATGCAGCTTTGGATTGGTCTTGAATAGTGGACCGACGTTCGTTCTTGACAGTCCTTTAGTAGTTCTTCTTTGGTGAAAGAGGCGCTGGAGCTCCCTAATGTCAACCTCACAGACGGTGGGCAGAATTCTCACTGGCAAAATAGGCAAGATTCTCCAAATTTATGGAGTTTTGGTAGGCTCCGATGGATCGGGGATTTTTCCCTCCAATATTGTTGTACAATTTTCCTGGCCCCACTATTGGTCAGAAAACACATTTTTATCTCCGATAAGAATCAGGGCCCTGGGAGCCGGTTTTGAAGGTACTGAAAACAGGTTGGTGTGAAGAAGCTGTGAGGTTTCTCCCAGACTTTGTGGCACCATGGAAAGAATGATGGTGGTGGAATTCCCTTTTGTGTTTTCCAGCTCTCTTGTTAGCCAGAAAATATATTCTTATCTCTGATAAGAATTAGGCCTTGGGAGCCGGTTTTGAAATTAAAAAGAGGTTGGAGCGAGGATAGAAAAAATAGCGAGAATGTGAACTTGTGAATTGTTGTTCTCAAATTAAATTCCAACAGTACAGCCCCCAGTTTTGTATTTAGAAAGTTCGTTAAATAACATAAAACATTTTTAAAATGTCACTGTTTCTTTCTTAATACTGTGTAAGTAACAACAAAACGTTAATCATCAGAAAAATATGCATTGCAGAAACACGCAAAGAATATTTGGAAATATTGTAATGGCGGCCTTACTGTTAACAAGAAAAAAGTGGAAATAACAAAACAATAAATGGTGATAAGACGTGGTTGAAACAAGTGAAAGTGATTTTATTTGATGTCATCTACAAGGTTCGATCATTTGTTTGTTCCGGGATATTGTATATCAGTCATGGAAGACTGAGAGTTCGTTCGCAGTATAACGCAAGGTAATAGTTGAGATAGACACGTTAAGAAAATCAATACGCAAATGTAGTCGAGTAATGTGGAAGAAATATTCTATGAATTATCGCATTGTAGTAGTCGAGTTTATCTTTTCTGCTGCTGATTTCGTCGCTAGCCAAATGCATCGCTGTTGAGGAAATCGTTTTGTGTCGCTTTTGATGGCCTGGGCACTTGTTTAGTTTGTCGGGTTCGGTTAAGATTGCCTGTCGTGTTGTCCGTCGCTAATGCCAGTCTGGTCGTATCTGCATTCGTAGATGAAATCAGGATTGACTTTATAGTGAGTCAGTGGCTCAGAAACGGATACTGCAAAAACCGCGTGGGATTTTTCGGATTTGTCAGAAAATATGTTTTAATAAGTGGGTGCGCAGAAGCCGGACGAAATTACAGTTTGTTTTTGTCATATGAGCTGTGTATATCGAAGTGAGCACTTCCATTTAAGTTAAAGTATTGGAGTTCCGATAGTGTACGACTATATAAACATTGTCGTTCAATTCGTAGTTTTAAGAATTCATTCTTATAACATTTTTACGAATTGGATATTACGATTCAGCTTAAATTTAACGACAGCACATATGATAAATAAGTAAAATGTCCATAGTAGTGTAACTTTTCACTGATAAGAGATTAAAACAAATTATAGATTTAATTAAGAGTAGACTTTAATGAAAAATTTTGAATAAAATTTGTGGGTTACCCCCACTTGGTTCGCCAAGACGCTGTCAGGTGGCAATGCTAGACAGATAGAAGCAGTACAGCAAGACGCTATTTGAACATGCACGTACTACAAGTTGGTGGCAAATGAAGCGATCTGAACGCGTTTATACCAAAACACACAAAAAACAAACACAACTATGCTTCATTTTGGCATTTTTTAAGACCAAGAGTTAGTAAAGAGAAAATTAGCTACAGACCCTCGTATACCAAAAATCAAGTGGGGCATTGGAAAACAACCACAAATTTTTAACAGCTGCTGATTTCTATCACCTTTTCAGTGCAAAAAACACATTACCAACATATTCTTCAGAACGTGCTATATTCTGACACACAAGATAATATCCACAGCACCCTGATAACACAGTACTTCAAACAAGTACTTTTCGTCTTCATGTTAATCTCTCACATCTCAAATACACCATACCAATCTTCCTTTTTCGGTCTACGAAGTACAGAACAAACTCGAACATTATGGACATATTGACAAAAATAAATTTCTCTCAATTTGGCCAGGGATGGGTCATGTGGGTTACACCCGCTCGGTTCACCAAGACGCCGTCAGACAGTTATAAAAATGGGCCACTCCTTTTTTTTCTTTCTCTTTTTTCTTTCATTTATGCAGTAAAAGCAACATCTACCGGGAATTCCTAATTTTTAATGTTTTCTTTCCTTTACATGCATATTAATGCATTTTATCTGTAGTGGGCGCCCTGGAGAGGGCGTGATATAATATGGCATGTGCGCCCCAAATAAGGGATAGATGTCACAAAAGGTCCCCTAACATTTAAAAAATGAAGACGTGAATCCGACAAATAGAAGAAAAATAGACAAAGCGGCGAAAAACTGCGAGTGTATATGACAACAAGGGTGTATAACAACATAAACTGGACTTGCCATTGCATTCAAAATCAAAAGGAAATAAATCCAAAGTTGCTACGAAGTACAAAATCTATCAAGATGTTCCCGAAAAGCATTCAAACTAAGTTCGTAATACTGAAACAACTAAAAATACATTAGGTTTATTGTGAATCTAAATGAACTCATATTAAATTGAAGGGAGTGGGGCAACGCAGTGAAGAAAAGGTCAAGGTCATGAAGATATATAACATCTGTCCTTGATCACGTGAACGGAGTAGCGAAGGGGCTACAATATATCTCCTTTGTTACTCTGTCATATAAAAAAGATATGAAAATATCGCTTTGTTAAAATGTATACAGTTTCCTTTCACCTCTACTAACAACTTGTCATTTACGTATGTACATTTTCTTTGTGACTGCTTTTAGTTAAACTAGGAGCAACAAACCTTACCAAGCAGAACTTTAACCTGATAAACATTAGTTTAAATTTATTTGAGCATAATTTCATAGATAAGTTTAATAATAATTTTTTATAGTAGGACAAGTTTATGCAAGGAACACATGTCCTGCATATCTATCAATTGAAATGTTCCTTCTGTTTAAAAGGATGTAAATTTATTTAACTTCCTATTCGAGCTTCAACGTTTTGCAAACAACTGTTTTGAACAAATGACATCATTCAATGACTTTATGTCTCGTTTAAGCTTTTTCGACTTGTCTTTTATGAATACTCCCAGACGATACGTTGCTAAGCTACTTACGTCAATTAACAAAAAGTAATACCTATTTTCTATTTCGGATATCCGCAATCCGTCTGAACGTAGTACGTATTTCCCTGTTTAATTTTTTTGACAGTATGAAAATATAAAGATATATATCAATCAAATCGGAGATGGTAGCAAACCCTTGTTTAATTCGCCAAACAAACACCCTTTTATCGTCCATTTTGTTTTCATAGTTTGACCTTGTCAGTTAACGAAGAATTAAGTGTTCGAGAGACATGTTGTCCATGGGAGAAGGTTAGTGAAGAAAGAAAAAACTATTTGCACTGGGAAGAACTAAATCTTACTAGAAAAAGCAACCGAAATGTATTTGTTGGCGGAGACTGACGTGTTTTCTTTTCCTTGAACCGTGTGGATAATGACGTAGTTTCTTCGAAAACTGATTCGGTTTATTAGCAACTTAATCAGCTTAATTAAATGTAAAATTGAGTGAATCAATCAAACGAAAGAAAAACGCTCTGTGCAAACATTGAATAATATAACAGATTAGATTTATACAATAACCACTACAAAATTATAAACAAAAGATCGTTTACTGTTTTAATCAATAGTTCTATTTCAATACCTGATGTAATATCCTGTTATATTATTCAATCTTTTTGCTTTTGACAAGGATTTTATTTACGTTCTTTCCTTCCTTCGATAAAACAAAATACGGAAATATGGCATCCAGTAATCACATAAAGGCAGAGTTTCTTAAAGAGTGCGCCCGGGTGCATTAATGCACCCTGAAAGATGACCAGGTGCACTCAAATTATCAGAAGAGTAATTTATGAATTATTTTTATATTAAAAAAACTTTATTTTTAAAAAGCTAGAGACACCAAGCACATGGCTTCCGTGACTAAGTCAAGTCTTTGCAA